>OAMR01000138.1:404718-443061 GCA_900205405.1 Echinochloa crus-galli | reverse complement strand
GTTTGATGATTAGCATGTGCATTTCTACACAAATTGTACAGTTAAACTTAGATGGAGTAACCAATTGTTATTCAAAGAAATTAAACAGAAGAGATCGCGTCATGTTCCTTTATCAACATAATCAATAGGACATTTTATGGATATCTGTAAGGTTGGGACAAACTGCATTTACATGTTTATTATTTTTGGGCTCATTTGTTGATTATATGATTAATCAAATGTGGCAATGAGATTCAGTCTCTGAACAGACTTGATTCCCTTTGCCATTCTTTCCCTAATAGGATTTTGCCTGGGATCAGCTATTTTTCATTCTACAATTGCTACCCAAGTCTATGCAATTTGTTACTTGTCGTACCATTGTGGTTTGATGAGCATTGTGTTTCATGCACTTATGCCCTATTCATCAAATCGGGTGTCAGTCATCATTAATTATACTAAGTTCTCTGTCTTTGTGCTCATCAGTCAGAGGGAGATCCCATCTTCGAACATCGACTTGCATTCTGTACATTGCGCCCGTAACCTCCAAAAGTGCCAGCACTGTGGAGAAATGGTCCCCAGGAAGCTTATGGATGAACATTACGATGAAAACCATGCCCCGGTATGTTTGCAATCATTCCATATTTGATCTCTTAGACTCTTTTAACATCATACCATACTGTTTCTCTTTGTACGATCTACAAAACATATTAAAATTTTATTGTTATCAATGTCTAGCACATATAGTATAGTATATAGCAACGAATGATTAGTTGCATAGCTCTTTTAAGTTAATTGTAGAATGTACATAAGTAGAATCAACATTATGGGCGAATGTGGTGCTGTTTTTTCCCTATCGCCATGATAGTGTGATAGCTTCTTTATATACTCAGGAGCTAGTACATTTTATTTTGTATTATATAGACCTATTGAAACTAGGAACTAGTGAAACATCATTTCGGTTCGTGGATATAGAACATCTGATTTATTTTTCCTTAGTGCATTAAATATATCATCTTCTTACATACAGATGAATTGCATCCTTTGCAAAGAAACAATAGAGCGTGAGAGTTGGGATCTTCATAAAAGTGAAAAGTGCCCACAAAGAATGGTTGCCTGTGAATATTGCGAGTTTGAACTGCCTGCGGTTGATCTGAAGGAACATCAGGTAAACTTGTAATTTCCTTTTGAAACTACATAGTGTTTGAAATTTATTTACATGTTCTGATCACATTATTTTGAGTTGCAGGATGTATGTGGAAACCGAACAGAATATTGCCAAACATGCATGAAGTATATTAGACTGCGTGAGTGGATAGGGCACGAGATACAGTGCCATAGTAACTCAAATGGTTCTGCAGAAACATCAAGGTACAGACAAACGTCTTTCTTTCTTTTGGCTATACTGAATTCTTTGCATTCATATGTCTAACAATTATATGATCCAACATATAACATATAGTAGCTGTTTGCTTCTCATGGACCTAGATTTTTCTTAGCATGCTGAATTCATGAAATTTGATATGCAAATCAAATGCCCTAGTGTTCCTGCCTATATGTAATTGTTGGGTGATCTGATCAAGATGATAATGTGAACAAAAAAAATATTGACCTTCCATTTTGAACAAATTTGGTGCCAATTGTGAAGTGTCACAAAACTCTTGAGATAATCATGTATTTTTTAAAGTGCCAGAGCGGTTGCAGACAGAGAAGTACGGCCTCCACCACCAGTTCGACCAGCGCGACCTCCTCATGGTTCACAACACAAGCGGCTCCTCTTCACAATTGCAATAACTGGAATAGCAGTCATGGTCGGTTCAATACTGTTCCAAAGAGAAGAGAGCTTCTAGCTCCAGTAGCCATGGACATCCTTCGTCGAGTTGTATTTCGACAGTGAGAGTGTTGCCATAAGAGGTCTGTTGATGTATAATAACCCCTTGTAATCAGTGGATAAATCGTATTTGTTTGAAAGTATAGTCCCAGGGCATGGATTTATCAGAAAAAAGCAAAATAACCAAGGATATATCCATTCTCAGTTGTGAAACTTCTATTTTGTTTTAAAAAGAGACCTCTGATGAAATTGTCCGTCTGTAAGTCGGGGTGAGTTGTACAATCGGGGTATCACATCTGAAATTGTAACACGGTGCACAAGTTAATGTTTTTGTTTGTCCTGTTGCGACGTGGAGGCTTAACTTTGCGGTGGGAAGCTGCTGTGTGTGTTAAAGTTGGATGAATGGATGACGCTGCTCTGTGTGTAAGTTGGATGAATGGATGGCGCTTCATTCTGTGCGAAACCATACTATTTTCGAACGCTCTTTTATGCTTTGAACTATGGCAAAACAGGCTAGGGCGTTAGGTTTGGCTTGACTGCATGAACTTGAAATGAACTGCATACCTTGCAGCCCTACACGTATTGCTCCGTTTGGACATAGCCGGCCCCAAGCTACAAGCCGGTCCAAGTTCTGGCCACGGACCAGAGACAGGCAAACATCTTCGTGCAGCGGCAGATGCTCATTCATGGCATACTGTACCTGTGCTCGTTGGTCGTACACAGCTTTGTGGAGAGGCTTACTGTGTGGGCCATTTGGCATCGACCAGATAGATGCATCTGGACAGTTGCTGCTATACAATTACTGTGTGGGACTGTGTCACTGTGTGGGCCTTGATTTGCAATGGTTAAAACTACTGCTGCGATCTCCTCTGCAAAACCTGTCTGGCTCTGCTGCTGCTTCCTGAACAGGCCGAGATTGGCTGCGACGATGAGCCCATGAGGTTGCGGCATGTGATACTGTTATGATTGTCGTGTATTGCAGGTTTGCCGCTTGCAACATGTGATGCTTTACTATTACGATTGTCTAGCAAACCAAAATCAGTTATCATGAATAGGAGTAGATCCATATCTTTATCAGTAATTTTTGTACCAATATTGCCCAAGGAACGCTAGATCCATCTGTTTAATAAAAATGAAGGACAGAAAGAAAAACAGATCCGGTTCAGTAATTTGATGCAAGGTGGTCACTTGTTCATCATGATCATTATAATTCTTTTTGCCGGTGTGCTAATCAGTTCATCACGATGAAATAAAGCTGTAGGCGTTATTCTTTTTCCCCCCTTTTATGGCAGCAAAGGGGAACTATGCCATTTCGGATTATGTTTTGCAAAGTTCATAAAAGCAAGCTCTCACATGGCAATTATGCCGTTCGACTTTTGCATGCCCTTTTTTATTTTTTTTATCAAAAGTGCATGCCTTTTCTTTTTCTTCATTCTCATAAACAGAAGGATAACAAGCAACAAATAACTTTTTTTTTGAAAAAAATAAACAACTCTTATGAATCCTAATCCTAATCAGGGAAACCTGGGAAAGGTGTGTTGCCAACTGTGCATGGCATATGTTCGCAGGAAATGTTACATTTTATTAGTTACGACGAGAGTATACACACTTTGAGCAGTTTGTAGGCCATTGTATGAACCACTCTTGAATTTTGAGTCCCCTCCTTATATAAGAAGGCATATTTACATTATTGATTATTTACAAAAGTATATGCAGGCTAAAGGAAAGGTATGCATCAATCAAAATAAAAACAAAACACAAGCTTACGAAGATTGAACAGTGCACATGTAATGCCTAGTGCCTCTCATAGAAGAGGCAACTAGATGGAAAAAAGGACAAGGGAACACAACCAAACGGGGGGCCAATATTTAATACCACCTTTCTGATGCATCACTATAGCAAATCATGGACTAATTAGGCTCATTAGATTTGTCGCGCAAAGTTGCACCCATCTCTAAAAGGGTAATAGACTACGTTTAGTACTCCATGCATACAAAATTTCCTTGGGAGATTTTTCTCCCCTGGGAAAGAAACACGGCCTAGTATGATCCATGGATCCGGCTGAGCAAGACCCGTACACTTCGCATAAAAACGTGCAGACACAACCTCGTGTATAACTGTATGTACTGTAACTGTATACCTATACGGCAAGGACATACGTACGTTCAACATGCCGGCCCGCGACAGCTCGGCGGAACACCGGCGACGTTGTTGGACGCGACCTCGGTTCATCCTAGGGCGCGGGATCCGATCCAGTGGACGCCCAACGCACACGGGCTCCATGCGTCATGGGCTCATGGCCTGGGCCTACACGGGCACGAGACGTGACCCTGCCCGGCGCCGGCGGCTGTGGTCCGGCGGCGGAGCCCGTGGCCGGACACGGACGCGGACACGAGACGATCCGCTCGGGCGCCCCACCGGTCACCGCCACCAGATCGCCGGCTACTGTAGCAGTTGAGGAACGAAAAAAACAAAAGGGAAAGCAAAAGGGGCCACACCTCTCAACGGCCCAGCCAGCCAGCCCACCACCCCCACTAAACACACGCATTAGCTAATACGCCCCTGGCTGTTCTCAACGGCCCAACCAGCCAGCCAGGCAGGCAGGCAGGCAGGCAGGCAGCCCACCACCCCCACTAAACGCGCGCATTAGCTAATACGTCCTTGGCTGTTTAAAAACTTGGCGAGGCACTGACCACAAGCTAAAGCCATGGGTTTTGTCTTGTATAAGCTATTGTTGTCCCCACTTGACAAGGTTTATTACGATCTCAGTGACACCCACCCACTAGTTACTGACAAAGGACAGGTGTTCGTCGGAGTAAATAAAGTTTATGGACATATATAAAAAGGGTAGCATTGAGGTAGGATGGCAACAGTTCCTTTGTTGAGTTTCACAAGAAGCTAATTTCCAACAATCATGAGGTTTCAATCATGGGTTAACATTAACATACCCTTTTTAAACTCCCTTGTCCTCGACACATTGGTCCACATTTCAAACACGATCACGTGTCACCATTGAATGGAGCTATGTACAAAACCTTGACGAGCCTAATGCCTTAACCCATTAATAGAACAACTGAATACAAATTTTCTTTCGCTCGCATTATATGCGTCATCACCCCAAATGATAATGCCTTTATTTTCCTTGTAATTTTGGGTAACCATCATTGATGGCCATGCTAAGTTTATGACAACACTTCACTTCTACTCTTCTCAATTCACCTATTCTTTTCTTTTTTACTCCCTCCGTTCTGAAAAAACTGACGTTTAGGACAGGGTTTGAGTCAAACATTGGTAATATAAATCATCAATAACTTTTAAATTGGTGAGTTTATAAATGAAAAAACTATATGAATAGATTTATCTTAAAAATACTTTCATAAAAGTATACATATATCACTTTTTGATAAATATTTTTAGAATAATAAGAGGTCAAAGTTGTGTTTTGGAGACCGTGTCGCTGTCCTAAACGTCAGGTTTTTCAGAACGGAGGGAGTACTGCTAAATGTCGAGGTGGACAGTATAAAAACAATAGCAAGTGCAGCGCAACACGATCCCTGAAGTCAACCTACTAATTACTGGTTTCATTTTTTTAGGAGAAATGACTGGCTTCATGGACGGCTGGAGACGGAGGAGAGGACCCAATATACATGGGCCAGGGGCTTAACCCAAAAATTAACACGCATCACCTACTCCGAACGCTGGCTTAGCTTACGGAGAGAGAAAGCGTAGAGAGCAAGCCCCCCACTCCCTTCCCCTCCCCCACCGCCCGAGAGGCTCCAAAGCGGCCAGCCCGTAGCTGGACCTGGACGAGGGGGAAAGAGGGACGGACAGCGCCATTGCTGCCATCGCATTCACAGCGCCACCACCTCTGTCGCTTTCCCCTCCTCCCCCCTTGCCTCGCCGTACCACCACTCCCTCCCTCCTCCGTCTCCGCCTCCGCCTCCACCCGCGGGAGCCGCCGCCCAAAACCCAAACCCTAGCCGCGGCCGCCCCTCCGAGGCGAGCCAGATCGGCGGCGGCGGCCGCCGCTGCGGCTGCTCCCGGATCCAATGCAGCGGCTGCCGTAGCGCGGGGGCGGCCGATCTGAGGTGGCGGCGCCGGCGGCGCAGGCGCAGGCGGGACAGGGATGTCGTCCGCGCCGGTGGCTGGGGCGGCGTTCGAGCGGTACCAGCAGCAGCGCGGAGGCGGCGGCGCCGCGGCGGCCAACGGCAACACGGTGCGTTCCGCGTGGTGGTTCCTTGCGTGTGTGCTCGCGGTTGTGTTGGGGGTTTGGTGCGGTTTTGGTATCCGATGCTGACGGGCGTCTCCCCACATTTCGTGTATCGGTGGGTGAACCGTAGCTTGCTTTGCTTGTTGAGTTCGCATGGCTTGAGCTGCAAGGATGCGCTCCTCTACTGTGCTGTTGGCCTGGAGGGGTCACTGCTTCTACTATTAATAGGCGGGCGGGATTGGACCTCGGTTGGACGGAGTTGGAGGTGGTGCCTGTAGAGTTTATTATGCCCCTTGGGGTCCTCAGTACCTACGCTCGTCTGGAATGATGATTATACTGGTGGATTACTGTCAATGCAGCTCAGATTCGGACTGTCGGTTGAACAATGGCACAAGGAACATTGTGGGGGGTGATTTTGCCTTTAAAAATGAGATGTATTGCCATTCCGGTTAAATGGTGTGGCCTGGTGAAGGATGACACAAGGGTTTTAGGTGCGCTGAGATATGTGATATTAATAGAGCGGGCAGGCTGTTAAAGGTTGTATGCAATGCGAGCAAAAATTGTAAGAATATACGATAGAGTAAATGGAAAATGAATCAGCAAGATATACTGTGGTTGGAAGAAGCAACCGTATAAGGAGGTTCGAGAATGCATGAGGCTATGGAAATACACTCACCGTTGCAGATCTGCCACTGCCATGAAAGTGTACATTGTTTATGAATCAAATGGGCTTATATCCGCAAAACATTCAGGCTTCATGGAAATACGAAAAAAAAACATTTGACATTAATGGGCCAGCTAAGATACTTATATGATAACATTTTCTTGAATAAGCACATATGCATCAATCAATAAAAGCGAATACACTTCATTACTTCTAAGACCTGTTCATGCTTGCTACATTTAGCATAAACCATGACGTTTCCTGTTACTACTAGAGCCGAAGTCAAAATAATTAACTGAGCAGGTAGTTTTCTTTATTGTTCCGACCATACTACTTACACATTGCATTTTGGGGCACATGATGAAAAACTAGGATTTTAGGGTGGGCTACACATTGCATTCTTGTTAACTATTTCATGATTTGCTGTTTGTATTACTACATGTCTGATGCCGTAAACATTTCAATCAGGTTTTCAAGAGTGGGCCTCTCTTCATATCATCCAAAGGTAACCCCTGTCCCTTACCTATCTCTTTTAACACAACGTTTCACACGCAATGCTCATGCCATGTTAGTTCCTTGATGGAGCAATCGAATTTAAGAATTTATCAATAACATGTGCACCATGAGCTAAAAAGAAAATCGGGAATCGTACGTAACAGGCTGCTTCAAGCGTGCAAAGAAATAATCAATGCTTGTATGAAGAATGTCTTTTTTCTATTCTTCTCCTGATTTCAGTATATACTTGGCTGCTGTTATGTTAGTCAAATTAGCAACTTACTCCCTGTCTTAAAGAAACACTCTAGTTTTGTCTTAAGTTAAACCATCTAAAGTTTGACCAAGTTATTACAAAAGAGTACAACCAAATAGGTGTCATTATATTCATTTTTTCATTGTGAAATATTTTTCATAGAATTCCTATTTGGTGTTATATAAACTTGGTCGTCAAACTTAAGGTGATTTTGACTTAGGACAAAATTAGAATGACTTTCTTTTTGGGACCGAGGGAGTAAGTAGGAAATAAAAATGGAAACTTGTTATCATTGATTAGACACTGTTTTTTCGGATTGTTTCTCGCTCGACTGCAAATCAACCAAATAAATAACCCCTCCATCTATTTGCTCAAGCAAATTGAGTTCTTGAAGTCATTACTTCAGTATAAATCAAGCGAGTAAAAACCTTTTTGCTCCAAAATTTTATTTACATGCTGTGAATGAGACACTAGTTTCTTTGATTCAGTTCTGCATGGTCTTGTAAGATTTTTTTACTTCTGTCAATACCTCTTAGTGTTTCTTGTGAAAGATAACTCATGCATCTATGGTTTTCAGGGATTGGATGGAAATCGTGGAAGAAGCGTTGGTTTATTCTCACAAGAACATCATTGGTTTTCTTCAAGAGTGATCCTGTTAGTACCTCTATACTTATTTTTCTTTATTGGCAGAATTCTATACTTGGCTAGATCAGAACTTCTATGTTATTCATTCCAAAGAGAAATTTCCTTGACATGTAGCTTCTTAGTTCTTGCAAGCATACAGCTTAAACAGAATTTGAGGTTAAATGTTGTATACCTCCAAAACTTCTACAATGATACTGCTTATGGATCTGATAGGTTAGAACTTGGATACTTTTCTCCAAACTGCACTCTTGAAATTCAGTTTTTGTCTGCATGCATGCGGAAATCAACAATATGCTTGGGCATTCGCTGGTTCACTTCCTCATGGCAGACTTCTTAGTGATTGCACTATTTGATATCTTTATAAGTCAAGCTCTTTTGGCTATATATCTTACACGCAGCAAATACTGTTTATCATGTGCCACCATTTCCTCTTTTGTACTGTGCTTCTTCCTTGCTTTGGGGTGTATAATAAGAATTCTTATGTTATTGGATATGATAGATCGTCGTATTCATTACATCAAATATACAGTTATTTGGGAATGATCAATGATAAACCATGTGTTATTGTAATGCAGCAGCATGTCCACAATGAGGATTTGTTTTTGCCCATTAAGTTAGCTAAATTAGACAAGGAAGTTAGAGATTTGATTCTTTAAATAGACTTGCATTCTATTGATTAGTTCCAGATTCTTTGACTAGAGGAAGACAATTGAAACAGAATGTGCAGAAACCAGAAGGATTTTTCCTTGCCTCAGCCAGACAACATCCCCCTCATGACTGCTAGCCGGCCACCACAACTACACCATCTGCTCCAATTTCATTCTAGCCCATGGAACAAGATTCTTAGTTCTTAGCTGTTCTGAGCAGGGAACAGCTTGCTGTTGTTCCCCAGCATTCGTAGTAGAATTTTGTTGAACTACATGATGGCCATTTCCCTTTTCTTCTCTTGTTATTTGACCCATCCTATTTATATATTGTGTAAACATACATTATCTCACTTGACAAGTAACCTCCTATTGGAATTGTAGAGTACCTTGCCCCAGAGAGGCGGTGAAGTGAATGTTACTCTAGGAGGAATTGACTTGAATAATTCTGGGAGGTATTTATCTCAATCTTGTACAGTTGTACTTCCCTTTTAAGAGAATTTCAAATTTGTGGGGCTTGTTAGTAATACTGTGTTAAGAGCATTTCAAATTTGCAGTGTGGTAGTCAGAGAAGACAAGAAGTTGTTGACTGTCCTTTTCCCAGATGGTCGTGATGGTCGCGCATTCACACTTAAGGTATTCAATATTTCTTTTTCAACTTAATAATTAAATTCGTCTGATAAAAATAAGAGTTTAAATATCAAAACCTATTTTGTGCTTTTTATATCTTTTAAAAATCTTCACCACTGCATAAATTGTTATACAGGCAGAAACTTCTGAAGATTTATTCGAGTGGAAAACAGCATTGGAAGAAGCTCTTGCACAAGCTCCAAATGCAGCTCTTGTGATGGGACATAATGGAATATTTCGTAATGACACAGCTGACACCTATGAAGGAGCTATTCCAAATTGTTGGTGTCTTAAAATTGTTTCATTTAATCCTTCTCAACTTTGGAACATTGTTAATGATGCATGTCCCCATTGTCCGCAGGGAGAGAGAAGAGACCAATCAAGTCATTGGTGATAGGCAGGCCAATTCTGCTTGCACTTGAGGATATTGATGGCAGTCCTTCTTTTTTAGAAAAGGCCCTGCGGTTTCTCGAGAAACATGGTGGGGGCAAAAACTTTCTTGAGCCTAGCCTTTACATGTCGCTGTGTTAATTTCCTTGAAATGAATTTTGATTGGTTTTGCAATGCTCTTGCAGGAATAAAAGTGGAAGGAATTTTGCGGCAGGCTGCAGATGTGGAAGAGGTTGACAGGAGGTTGCAGGAATATGAGCAAGGTTGGCATCAATTTCTTTTGAATAGTATTATTGTACAGTGTTCTTAAGGCGTTGCTAGGCAACAAAATGCTTGTGAGATCTCAGGCATCCTTGATGCCTTGCTAAATTCAGCGAGAGTGAGGGAGAGAGAGGAGAGGAGGAAGGTTAGTGGCCAAGAAGCTGCTGTCCCTGCTGACTCCAGCACCTTGAGGCCAGGGCAGCAGCATCTCCAGTCAGCTGCAGTGGCAGTCTATCTCGAGGGGAGTGGTGTTGGAAGTCGATGTGTAAGGGAGATGCCGTGGTGTTCCATCTGAGAGGTGGTGCAGGCATTGAGGGGCAGGGGGAGCAACAACTGAGGAGTGGCAGAGCTGCTGCATGAGGGGGGGTGTACAGGAGTTAGCATTTGGTGCGGCTTTGAAGAGGAACAGGAAGAGTGGCGATGAAGGTACAGAGAGGCATTGAGAGATGTATTGTTATGGGAGTGGATGAACTAACGGGAGATGGGGTAGATATGGCCCCCCTTCCTTTTTATCCGCTTTCTTTTTTCCCTTTTGCTTTTCTTTCCTCATATATGCTGTTCCTATATTGGTACGACATTGCCTCACGCACGGAGTCACCTTTTTTTTGGGTGGCTGGGTGGGGGCAGCTTAATAGCATCTTTATTAGGTCTTTGGTGTTGACAAGTCCTTATTGTGCTAAACTTATTATGACAACTTTTTATTGATTAGCCTGTATATCATTTCGATCTCGTACCAGGAAGGACCGAGTTTTCAGCAGATGAGGATGCTCACATTGTCGGTGACTGTGTAAAGGTACCTATGCCGTTGTAGTTTCAACATTTTTGGTGCTCTAAAGACCATAAATAAATGCTTCAACTGACTGTATTGGTTGGAACGTCTATGCAGCATGTTCTCCGGGAGCTACCATCATCCCCTGTCCCTGCTTCATGCTGTACAGCATTATTGGAAGCTTTTCGTAAGTATCACATCTAGTTTATGCCAATTGTTCTTGACTGTTTATATGTTCTGGCATGTGATGTAAATATTAAAAGTCTTAAATTTTGTTACGGATGGCATATTGTCTATTGCATTATCTTGTTCAGTACTGTAGTTACAGGTACTTTCTATAGTCACATGAGTGACGGTTTAGGTTTTGTGCATCCAACCTATCAAAACTTTGATAGTATTATATTACTCTGTATACATTAAGATTGAACATGTGAAAGGGTACTGGTAGATTCATCTAAAAAATTATATTCTTAATCTTGTACTTTGCTATGGTTTGTCCAAAAGAACACTTTTCTGACTGGTGGGGGAGTAGTTAATACCAGATACCGTTCCTGTATATTCATAAAATATTATTGGCGAAGGCAGCTCTCTTCAGAGTCAACTTGGGTGCGTGTAATCAGACGTGGGATATGACAGATACCATTTTGAACCCAACACAGGTGTGGGTGTCCAACTTGGCACAATTATTTAGGCCTGGGGTATCTGAATAACACTGGTTACTGTGGTCACAGGCCAAATATAATTATAGGAACTCACACCTATGGATTTCTCCTTGTTGGTGCCTCATTTTGGGTTCATCTCTAGCTTGGGACTAAAACTCTGTTGTTGCATCTATAGGACTATTGATTTCTGAAGGCTGTTAATTTGTCCAAAAGCATTTTAATAACTCAAATGGTTATTGTCGACACAATCAAACATTCTACATGCATTCCTATTCTTTTGATGTTTTCTATGTGGTTAACTGTTCCTACCCTTTGTTTTTACTTGCCTAGGCCTTGAAACTAAGGATGCTAGGATAAATGCTATGCGTTCAGCAATATCTGAGACATTTCCTGAGCCCAATCGGAGGTTGCTGCAGAGGTTAGTTTTACATTCTTTTCATACCGATATCTATAAGTGGCAAGTGGTAGATAAAATCTGCAATCTTTTTTTTGCTGTAAGTTATCTCATCATTGGACTGCTCTTGGTCAGCCAGCTTATGCTAAATGCACTGCAAAATACATTTATGTGTTATACCCGGTTACTGAGCCTGAGTGTGCTATTATTGTCTTGCAGATGCTACTAGCACTTAAAATAACCACTAATACTCTTATCGGTCACAATATTTGTCTCGTTTGTTCAGAACAATGATTTCACAATGTTTCTTCATCAGTCGCTGCATTTTTCTTCATCCCTGCTATTAATGATGCTAAGCATGTTTTAAGAGTTTACCGAAACGTAGATTATTATCACAATAACTTTTTCTCAAAGAGATGTATTGTTTTCCTTTTCTTTTGTTGTAGAATTTTGAAGATGATGCACACTATTGCATCGCGTACTTCTGAAAATCGAATGACTGCATCAGCAGTTGCTGCCTGTATGGCACCTCTTCTGTTGCGTCCACTTTTGGCTGGTGAATGTGAGATGGATGAGGTATTTGATATGGATGGTGACGATTCTGCTCAGCTTCTTGCTGCTGCAAATGCTGCTAACAGCGCTCAAGGCATCATTGCAACTCTCTTAGAGGAGTATGAGGGCATTTTCCATGTAAGATTCTTTCACTCCACAGTATTATTGTCTACTGGGTTTAATACTTGCATTTATTCGCATTGATTTTGGCTCTAAAAACGTATTTATTCCGTTTGAGCATATATCTTGTTAGTGGCGCTTACAAATTTGCACATGAGAGATTGGAAGAAAGCATAATTTCCTATTGCTTGTCTATGATTACCATTTTTACAGGACGAACACCTCCGATGTTCCTTGTCACCCGAGTCTCAAATTGAAGATAGTGGTACTGAAGCATCAACAGATGATGGGAATTTGGATGCCAAAGGCAACGGATTTCATGACGCAGAAAATGATGTAGATCAAGAAATGGATGATGACAATGGTGCGGAACGTATACTTAGTGGAAAATTGAGTGAGAGCAGTGGATATGCTGGCAGTGACCTGTATGACTATAAGGTTTGGTTTTGTGTCCTTCATCCTTTTGAATTTTCTAATACTTGGTGTTCAGTGGTTTTAGTACTACTGCAACTGCCAGTCTTTAATCTGAGTTTGCCACTGGTATATGTTATGAATTAACTTTTGCATGGTGGAAGGAAAGGAGAGAGATGGTCGGCCGGGGGCCTTAGCCCCACAACACAGCAAGAAGGCTTTTCCTTCTTAATTCTTGCTTAAATAGAGTGTTTATTTGACAACCAAGTGACTAATACAAGCCTATCTAAAAGGAAATTAGTCCCTAACAGTATTTCTCACTCACTACAGGGCCATGCCCTTCTGGGTCTTCTCCTTGGGCTTTGGGTCCACAGCATATATAAGACGATATAACATGAAATATGTAGTGCATGTTATGTGTGACCAATATAAATATGAACGACTTGAGTGAAAGTGTCGTCAATTTTTCTTATTGCCTAGCAGCATCTAGTATGTATGCAATTAAATGACAGTTTATGGCGGAAGCTTCATTTTTCCTGTGTTAAATTTTGGATATAACCATTGAAGAACTGTGTTTAAGGTTTGGCAGTGGATTTCCAAGTTTTATGATAGCATGCTCGCTTGTTAGATTCCTTTCTGGCTCCAAAATTCCAATGTGTTTGCTATTGATATTTCTAGGTTTTGTTATAGCAGTTCTAATATGTTGCTATATTCGATGCTGTATTTGTCCATTTGTTAGTTCCATGCTGTATTTTGTCTGTAGCTTTACTGTTCTTTTCTTGATTGAGCTACAGGCAGTGAATGCTGACAAGTCAGATGCTGAACGCCCTGTAGAGGTCCTGGAAGGAAACAATTTGAGCAAAGTACAAAATAGCCATTCAGCTGAAAATGGTTCAGCAAATGTGGACACATTACCCAGTGAAAACAATCATTCCAATCCAGCATCTGGTCACGAGACTCCTTTGTCTATGGGAGAGATCCTTTCTTCTTTTGATCCTGGAATTTCTGTACCTAGTCAAAATTCTGAATATTCTGTAGAGAGACAGTCAAACAAAATTAATGGATCTCAATCTCATGTGAAGCGGAGCAACTTTTGGGGGCGGAATAATGTAAGCAAGAAATCTTGTTTACGTTTTTGTTTGGGTCTGTTTTCCTTTGATAGCCTTAATTTTTAGTATATGCAAAGCTCCTTTCTGACCCTTGGAATTCTGTTTTGTTCTTGGGGTTTCAGTAAGTATAGTCTGGTTTAAAATTCTGATTCATATACATGACTCATGCAGGCAAGAAAGAGCCAACACTCGGAATCAGTTGATTCATCTGGTGAAGAAGAGTAAGCTCTTTGCCACTAAAATCACTAACCATATGTGTTTACACTAATCTTTCATGGAGTAGATTTTGTTGATATTTGTGACTATGAGAAGTAACATTGCATTGAAGCATTTTTTGTTCCACCATTTATGACAGTTTTTGTCCTGTACCATCTGTATTGTCCCTGCTTACTTCTTAGAAATATGGAATATTGTTTGTATTTGAAGATCATTACTTCAATGAACGTATAATTGTATAGCTTTCTGGTCATGTTGCCACAACCGTACCAAGAGATTTACAAACCACATTTTCTTTTGGTAGTTTCCCATTCTTTTCTCGAAAGCTTGTGATCAGAATTCAATTTATTTACTTCTACTCAAATAAACATTTCAGGCTTGCTATTCAACGGCTTGAGATCGCAAAGAATGATCTGCAAAACAGAATTGCCAAAGAGGTAAGGGAAGAAAGTACACATGTGCTCATTAACCTTGGTCTAGCGTCTTCCTGTAGTCTAATAGTTAGTGCCTCAGGCTAGGGGGAATGCAATTCTACAAGCGAGTTTGGAAAGAAGAAAACAAGCGCTACATGAACGCAGAATGGCTTTGGAACAGGATGTATGCTTCCATTCACTTGCCTTCTCAATTTTACTTAGCCATGCTTTGTTATGTGTTTTTAGGATGATATTGTTTGGTCCTTTAGCCTCAGAGTCAGGTTCTGTTGACCTGGCTAGGTATAGTTCTGTCTCTAGGAGCAGGATATTCAAACTCTCAAGAGCTTTTACTATGAACTTGCTACTGGTTTGCTGCGAGACATGTCTGATGTTACTTTATTTTCTTGCTTGCTTTCATTTTTTTCCTTCTTTTTTTTTAGTTTTGTATCACCAATGATACCATTATTAATTTTGTTTATGTTTATTTATAGCAATTCGAAACATCAGGTATCACTGATTTTGAATTTGAGTCCTATCTAGGATTTCTGGTAACCATAAAGAACCAGGTTCAGGCTGGGGTCCGATCCTCTGTGGTCATGCATATAGATTGGCATTATCTGTTGGTAACTTGTAATCTAGCTATATGGAGGGTTTGAATCCGACACAACTCAAAATTTAAAGGATAAAAAATATTACTTGTGCTAAATTCATGGCTTAAACTGCAGTCCAAAAGTTGAGGGGTCAAATTTGTATTCTCCCCCTCAATTTTTCTGATCCTGTTATTTTCGCATAGTTCAGATTTATAGTATGGTTTTCTAAATATTCTAAAAGGTACTTTCTACAACTGTTTATAAACTGTAGGTATCCAGGTTGCAAGAACAGCTACAAGCTGAGAGAGATCTTCGAGCTGCATTGGAGGTTGGCTTGAGCATGTCTTCTGGACAGTTTTCAAGTGCGCGTTCGATGGATGTGAAGGTACCTTGGTACCTTGAACTGTTCCTACACTTGCTGGCTTTATTATATGAAGTCTCATTTTCCTTCCTGTTTACCTTAGACAAGGGCAGAACTTGAGGAGATTGCTCTTGCTGAAGCTGATGTTGCAAGGTTAAAACAGAAGGTTGCAGAGCTTCACCTTCAACTCAATCAACAACGCCACCACCAGTATGGCCCCACAGTGGATGCAAATGATCGTCATCACCGCCTTCCTGGTCACTTCTCGCAACAGTAAGATACAATACAAATTCTATTCTTTTATGTTCCTTTGGGATGTTTCAGGATCTCTGGTTGTAGGAATTTTTGGTTTCTTGCAACTGTCTGAATCCAAAGGAACTTGTCAATAGTTTTCTGCCATACAAGAAAATTCATTTCTTCAGTATCAGCAAATCATGTTGAGTCTGTCTGTAACATAGACTCTGCATGCACTGTCACTGGATTGCATTATTTTTGCATTCATAATTAACAGTTTGCTTCTAGACATGTGCTGCATATGCCATGTTCCCTAGATATATTGCAATTTTGACATGGTTCTTTGTCCTGCCAGAAACTTTGTTCAGCAAGGGTTTGATATGAACCTTGCTTTCTGCAATCAGGAGAAGCAGAGAAACGAGGTATGTTATGAAATTCTCTTTTTACACCCTGGTAATGATAGTCTGCAAACCTGTTG
This sequence comes from Echinochloa crus-galli, assembly GCA_900205405.1. Classification (NCBI taxonomy): domain Eukaryota; kingdom Viridiplantae; phylum Streptophyta; class Magnoliopsida; order Poales; family Poaceae; genus Echinochloa; species Echinochloa crus-galli. The sequence continues at coordinate 426,753 of OAMR01000138.1, read as the reverse complement.
AAACCTGAATTTCTACAGCTTGGTCTGTCCAGTTATCTGCGTGCATGATTCGTTGTGCTGTCGAAATACTAAGTTGACTACAAACTTTTGTTTGTTTTGAAATTTATGGTAATGTTGTTCACTTGTTCATGCCCGATAAGCAGAAAATTAAAAATTGTACAGCTGGCAGGCAAAAACTAAGTGATAAGGAAGATGAATAACAGGGTATCATGTCCCTTTTTTTTTCTCGAATGCGCAGGAGAGATGCGTATCTTTGTATTCTAGAGGTATCATGCCTTGATTGGGTAAAGCTATTAGTGGTCAAATGTCCTGGAAGTAGCAATCGGAGTTTCATGCTTGTAATTTAAAAATTAACTTCCACATATGTGCAGTGTTTCAGTAAATCATGAACCAACAGTCTGGAGGTTTTATGATTATCAAACTTCCATGTGTTTAGCTTGAATTTGTCCTAGTGAAAAAGTTACCATTCAAATGTTGGAGTTGAGTAAGAAATTGCATGCTACACACTAAAAATTTCTGAGCTTCATCTTGATGTTCGTAACTTGTTACTCTACATATTCTTCCATTATTAACTACATTGATTGAACTCGTGGATATAACAATTGGGAATTTTTGTACGATAAATGACTGGTCATATGTGGCATTCCCCCTTAAATCTTATGAAAGTTGGTAGATGATACTGCATCCGGCAATATTTACATTGGATCACGTTAGCAGGAGAGTTCGATGGAGTCATCACAATGGAGAAACATCAAGCAGCACGTGCTACCTTATGGTTCTTCAAGGCCACTCACCCGTAAGCTTTCATTTGATGCCTCTTCGAGTGAATCAAGAGGCACGGAAGCCTCAACGAGTATGTCAACAGAGAACACCTCTGTGTCCATCAATGTCCCAAAGTTAGCTGAGGTAGGTTAATTCACAGCAATTTGTTGTTAAATATGGGGCTTATATTTTAATATGATTTGCATTTTTTGTATGTCAGGGCATTGAATATGGGAGGCAACCAATGGTCGCATCCTCGACTTTGGTAGAACTAACAACTAGACTAGATTTCTTCAAAGAGCGGAGATCGCAACTGATGGAACAACTCCATAGTCTTGATTTAGGTCATGGGTCTGCCTCTCAGGGTTTTCCATTCAAGCCACCCTCTCCTTGGAACCACCCAAGGTAGGATGACTATTTAATTCCATGATTGTATATTCTTTGGTAGTGGTTCTTTTCTCCGTCAATCTATGGTAGAAAACTGCCTATGCGAGTGTAAATCTGTTTTGTTCTTCAATATGATTTTGCTGTTGTGCGCAAGAATAGCTTCTTTTTTTTTTAAACAAGTATAGCTTCTTAAGTTGGGAATATGATGGGTCTTATTGTATGTAATGTTGTCATGGAGGTGCCTTTTAGACAAGTTTTTCCAGTGTTGTGGCGGTGTATATGTATTTTGTGCGTCTTCTCATAGAAACTGGATAGGCTGACTCCTTGTATGGCCATTTGATTCATACCTAGTGCAGAAAAGATGAAAACAGGGATCAAATGAGAACGGGTTCCCAGCATGAGTTTATAAATATTTCTGTAAAGCCTTGAAGCTGTGTTTTCTCGCAATTATTGGCCATCAGATGTAGCATGTTCTGTGGCACTTGTGTCTTGCTGCGGATTTATATACACGTTGTCATACGTTTGTCCGCAAATGATATGTACTCTTATATTAAATTCCTATTTTTCCAGTTTAGATACAATGTGGAAGGCAGGCCAATATACATGCATGTGTTTTGCTGCTTTTCTTTTAATAGAAAGCTATTTTGCTGCTGATGAACGATCAGCTTACCGCTAAATGATAATTAGCTTTAAACGTGAGCGTCGCTACTTGGAGACTTTAGGCCTTGTTTTGTAGAGCTCTCAGAACTAGTGAATCGAAGGAGCGCCGAGCGCAGTCAACATGTTTTTCAGAGAAGTGATTCTCTTTTTTTTGAGAGTTTATTGCTGGAGAACTAAAGAAAATCACTTTTAGACACGAAATCACTTTTTAGAGAATCAGCTACTTTCAGACACAGTATCACTTTTCAGAGAATCAGATCTAGCTCTATCAAACACTCTTAGTCTCTAGGTTAACAGGTTTCACCGTAAGAAGACTACCTAACTTAAATATAAAATTGGATACTGAAATGTGTGAGTCAATGTTTTCAACCGTGCAATCTTATGGTTGACATGGTTCTAGTATAGGTTGTAAAAGGTGCTAGGATTTCGCGATGTGTACATGGTTAAGTTCCGCTGCTGCATCCACCATGTGTCATCATTACCGACGATGACGTTGGTTATGTGCTGGGCCGAGGTGGGTACTGTCAAATGGGCCGATCTGGGCCGAGAGTAATTAGCAACGCCTCAGGGAAAAGTCCATTTTGTCTCCCTAAACTATCGGCCGAATCCACGATTCTTCCCTGGACTCGAAAACCGTCCAACTGACACCCTGAACTCCCGAAACCGGACATGTGACCCCCTCGGCCGATTCCACCCCGGTTTATGCCAACGTGGAGACACGTGGCCACTGCAGCCCCTCTCCTCTTTTCCCTCCCGCTTGGGCGGGCGCACGCGCACCGCCGTCCCTCTCCTCCTTCCCATCCAGCTCCCCCTTCCCTGCGCGCGAACAAGTGCGGCGGCGGCGCACGGCGGGCGGCGGCACGGTCTTCCCCTTCTTCACCGCGTCACGGTCGAAGAGGTGCAGGTTGGAGGGGAAGGTGGGCGCGGGCGTTGGAGCGAGAGAGGGCGCTGGGGCGGGCGGCGCCGCCGCGGTGCGGGGGAGTTGCAGCTCCCCGCGCCACCCCCGCCAACATGGGGGCGCACTACTCCGGCAGCACTACAGCAACGGGAAGCAGGCGCGCCGATGGTCGTGGTGGCCTCCATTTCCTTCAGGGGCAACGTGGCTCGGCAAATCGACGGCAATGGCGCCGGCGGCGGTGTCCTCCCATGGGTGGCGAGCTCCGGTGAACGGAACGACGACTTGAAGTGGCGAGGTCGATGCGGATCGACGCGGGGAAGCTCGTGTTGGTCTCGGCTTTGCCCGAGGGAGCTCGACGTCGGGCTCGAGCGAACTGCAGGCGGCGGCGGCGCTGCACGTGGACGACGAGCCAGGCGGGAGACGGCGGCGCGGGCGGGGGTCACGTGTCCGGTTTCGGGAGTTCAGGGTGCTAGGCGGACGGTTTTCGAGTCTAGGGTGGAATCGTGCATTCGGCCGATAGTTCAGGGAGACAAAATGGACTTTTTCCACGCCTATGTGAGCGGCAAACGAAACGAGGATTAGCGCGCTAATACAGGTGGTTACCGTTCCTAACCATCGCAGTGGCACGGCGATATCGACATTTGAGCGCCAGGTTGGCAGTTTAAAGGACCGAGATTCTTTTTCCCCCTATATCTACGGTGGCTTGGCGGGCGCGCTACGTAGCGGGCCTTGCGGTTGCCGGTGGCCGTGGCCACCGGCTATATAAACGCCGCACCCGCGGCGCCGCCTTTGGCTCCACCCCCACCGTCCTCATCCGGCGAGCGAGAGCGCGGGGACTCCAGCGAGATCGAGGAGATGCAGGTCTTCGTGAAGACGGTGACGGGGAAGACCCTCATCCTCGAGGTCGAGAGCGGCGACACCGTCGCCGCCGTCAACGCCAAGATTCAGGACAAGGAAGGTACGCACTGGCGTTGCACGCTGCGGCTAGCTGCATCCTGCTCCAAATCGAGTTGCTCCATCCGCTAGTTTAATTTGGTTCGGTATTTTGTTCGATGATCGTCGTGTGCGCGTAGGTGTCGCCGCGGACCAGCAGCGGCTCATCTTCGCAGGGAAGCAGCTGGAGGATGATGGCCGCACCCTGGCCGACTACGGCGTCCAGAAGGAGTCCACGCTTCACCTGGAGCTTGGCCTCCTCGGCGGGTCCTGGCGGATCGAGCCAAACCTCCGCACACTCGCGTACAAGCACAACATCAACAAGATGATCTGCCGCAAGTAAGTAGACATCGATGCACCTTGTATTGTATGGATATATGTGTTCTCGTGATCTGTGCAGCTTGTCATGATCGATGCACATTGTTTGTATTGTTGTGTAGAGTGCAACAGTTTTTCGCGCAGGTAGTAGGATGGATAGGTTCGTTTTACTTTCCCGGAGTTGTAATTTTCGATCAGGTTCTTGTTTCGTTAGTTAATCGCATGGTTTTCAGGTCCATTTGATGGCAGGAATATAAAATCTCCTTGTGAACATAACTTTCTGTTTGAGCCAATTCCCCGGTCACTACTTTGCTGCAACTGCAGAGATTGTTTTGTTTGTTGATTTTTTACTGGATACTTATTATGCTTTGCGAAATCGAAGTATCTTACTTGTTTAATTACATTACTATTATCTGGCAACAAAATTGGTTATTCAATCAGATGTGCGAGTAAATTACCTTGTGGAATAAACCCTCAAATCAGATTCGTTTAAACTGTAATTCTTGCATATTTTGTATGTCTTTTGGATTCACTTAGATGATAACTGTTACGAATTCACAACAAAAGTGTTTGTTAACCATATGTGCTTGAAATTCACATGACAAAGCATATCTTTATTCACCATTTTTTCCTGCAGGTGCTATGCTACCCTGCCCCCTGGGACCAAGAACTGCCGCAAGAAGAAGTGTGGCCACAGCAACCAGGTAGGCATAGTGACCATATTGGTGACATTGTCCAACTATATTCTGGGTTCATGTTTGTTGGCATCACTGTGTTCTAGGCTGTTCTTCGAAAAAAAGAAAACTGTGCTCTAGGTTCTCAGGCTCTCACACTTAGTATTTTAGACCTCATCGAGTTTTTAGTTTCATCTTTTTAGTTTATACCTGCTTTAGATTTAAGTTTATGCTGGGTAATATCTATACATTCTAAGTTTTGGGCATTGTCCAAGTTTTGGGGTGTGGCGTGCACTGCGCTCGGTACCTCAACACATCAACTGAAAGGCTCTTGTCATGTAAGAACTGTTTGTAACAAATTAATATATGCTCTGACTCCATTTTCCATGTTGGTAACTGCTACGCTAACAATAACGGTATTACCATTGCTTGTTCTAATATATTCTGTCCAAATGTATTCTTTTCAGCTGAGGCGAAAGAAGCTAGGGCGCTTCAAGTACTCTTTCAGGTTCTGTACCTGACCCACCAGTTGAATCAACTGTTACGGTTTGATATCAGAGTATCAGGCTTTTAAAACTTTGCTGCGGCATAAAATTCCTCGTGGATACTGAACATTGATTACCCATCTGAATGATTTGTCATCTTGATGGCATGGTTAATGCTAGTTGATATGGTAGCTTAACTCTCTTGGTTGACATGAGCATTTCCCTGCTTTGTATGCTGCTCCATTTTTCGTCTCTTGAAGTCTTGCTTCCGGTAACTTTGTTCATGTAGTTGGTGCATTGCTTATTTGCTTCTGTTAACTAACAACATGGTGTTCGCCGAGATATGGTCAATGAGATGGTACAGGTTATATGGTCAATGAGATATTTCTACTTGCATTTCAATTTCCTTTTTGAGCCAGATGCTAAAATAGAGACCTAGAATTAATTGTTCATTGAGCAATCAGACTCCACTCTTTTCCCGATCTTAGTTAACTCAACATTTCTTTTTAATGAATTTCTTGAATGAATATTTTTATAATTGAATGAAGATGTATAATCGCGCCGATCGCCTCCAAGCCTGCCCCCTCCTCTCCGCGAACACTAGACTAGACTTCGCTGGCTCGTCCACGTCAACTCCCCTGGCCACACATGGCCAGCTTCTGTGCCGGTAAGATTACGTCGCACCCAACAGAACTGTCCGAGTCTAGCCAATTGCACGGATGGTTTATGGTCGGCTTTTCAAAAGGAAAACAGCAGCATACTGATCGTGGCATCTTCCTGACTTTGTGTGGAATGATTTACTATCGTCGATGCTAAAGCATTCTGAAGTCTGAACATCATGGCATCTAGGTGAAACCATGCTATATGTAGGTTACAAATCATCCAACCCGGCGATTCCATCAGAATATAGATTCCATGTACATATTTACTACCAAGTAAAGTACTATACCAGATAAGCAGAAGAACTGTGACCTGTTGCCTCATGTAAAAAGATTTACATCCCTGAACTGTCATTACAAATTTCTCTGTAGGTTGTCAGCGTCTCTACACTAATATCAGTGATTTCTATATGCATGTATACGTTTTTTTAGGTATAGCTTGGCATTGCTGCGCTATGCTTACTTGCTACACACTACACAGTGCAGTGTAACATAGCAGCTGTAGAAATGCAGCAGAGCGAAAGCAGTTTGCCAAGCAGCTATTTTATGAAGAAATACTGTTGAACCTGCTTATTGAAATGCACCGATATCTCGAGTTGGAGCGTTATTTCTACATGAGAGCCAGCTGAATCCCTCCGCAGGCAGGGGCTTCGTCAACCTGATGCCTTCTCCTACTGCAGTCTGGTGTGGAAGTAGCAAGCAAGCCAAAAGCTCTGCCACAATGCGAGCAGCGCCATATGTTTCTACATTTCAACACTGGTGGTATCCATGTCCGGCAACGGTAGCTCTCGAGCTCCCATGTGTTTTCACAAGTCATACTTGTCTTCCTGGAACGCTTTGAACACGAAGTCTCTGAAGCGTCTCGAGTACTGTTTTGGATCGACTGCTGAAATGGATGTTGGGTCATATTGGAAAGACTTGTATGCATGCTCAAGCTTTTTGCTGATATCATAATCTTGAAGTATGTCTATGATCCCAAAATATAATATAACATCGTAGAACTCCCCGGTAGGCTCTCCAATAATCTGCGGTTCAATATCAGTCTTTCTTATTGTCCGTTCAGCTCTTATGGGCATGTTTGACCCAAGTTTTATCTTGGCAAACCTGTTCAAACAAACATTACAAGGCATTAATGCAGCCAAAGTTAGCCACCAGCCCACCAGGCATAACTCAGCCAGCAAGATGAACCGAAGGGTGCAAATGCTGTTGCATCTAACAAGCGTTTCGATTGGTATCTTGTTTTTACTAAAGTCAAGAATACTTGAGTGTCTTGTTTTACCTGTTTGGATCCGTATCTCCTCTAGACAAGTGAGGCGATGATCCTCTGCTGCTGTCACTATCAAATGAACCTTCAAGTAATGCGGTAATGCACTTTGTAAGGTACATGATAACCATGTATAAGATTATTATAATAGTTTTGTTTAAACCAACCTCCGGTCAATAGCCTATCCCTAGTATCCCTAAAATGTACACCAACCAAGAGACTATAATCCATGATATTTTCCTGCTCGAGAAACTCGCAGTCCCTGTCAACTTGTCTGTTTCAACAGATTTAACCTCCACGTTAGTATGTGTACAATTGTCATGATTTCTTATCGGTTATGGCATTGCTCACCTTTGGAACTCTTGGCACCAATGTTTTTGCAACCGAAATATAAAATTGAGATCAAGATCCTTCAGAGTAGTGTACTCATCAATCTCTGTCTGTGGCTTGTCAGTTGTACGTCCAAGGGACGAACCTTTCAGGTCAAATCGCCTATGAATAGAGTAATCAGAGCAGAACAGATTTCCCATTATGACAAAACGAACCTGGGTGATAGTACAACGGAAAACAGATAATCAGGATTCAGCCATCATAAGCCAGGAAAGAGTCAGGCTACTAATCATCACAGCTAACTATAATTAGATAAATACTAATTTCTGACCTTCTTTTGGTTTGCTCCCGCTAATTTGACACAGTGAAGACCGAAAAACTTTGTGACTAGAGTGTTCTCAAATGCCCTGACATGATTATAATAAGCTCGAAGCATCTTCAGAAATATCTATATATGATATTATAACAACAAATATTCAGTTGATTAAGAACAAAGTCGCTGATGATCTTTGAAGTTGAGGAAGAATTCGGACAAAGAGTAATACAAACCTTTACTTCAGATTTCTTCATTGTCTTTATCATGTACTGGTCATTGCTCGTGAGATAAAAGAAGCTTCCACTCTTACCAGGAGATGAGAGCTCCCGGAGAGCCTGGTCTCCACAAAGGGATAACATATAGTCTGCGGCATCAACCTTGAACAACTTGCGCAATGTCCTGAGATTCAGTCCAGAACAATGTAACTGCTAATGATCACGCATGCCACCATAAGGATGATTTAACATATATATTATGGCTGGGAGTGATGACCAACCGGAATACTTGTGGGCAGTAATCCTTCCATTTGAAATCGCAAGAACTATGTGGAGGGGTGTACTTTGAGCCTTCAGGAGGGAACCGTGTCCATACCTTCTCCTTTGGGTCAAAAGCTGATGATTTAAGATCAAGTGTAATTGGACCTTGCTTTCCTACAGCATGCCTGTTATGCAGAGAAGATGATTGGGGCATAAGCATGCTTACATTCAAATACTAAAAGGGCATATGGCATTCTTAATGTGAGAAATAATATATCTATACATAATAACTGAACTGTCTAATAATAAAGGGAAAAAATATTCTTCTGCCATACGGTAGCTCCACATTTCTTATTATGCCACACCACTTAATGTTCCCTGCAAAAGTTATGCTATTGAAGTTGGAGTGTAGAAGGGCTGTATCCTGTACTATTTCAATTGTACTATTTCAAATGCCAAATTAAAGAGCATGGCACCATTATAGATCCTGTTGACTTCTTTGTGTACAATCTGCTAAACTCTTATAATTTCAAATTATATGATTAAAAATGAGTGCCCCTTATCTATAAAAAAATTGACTTTACAGGCATGAGCGTCCAACCAAAAATCAGGTTCCAAGCTCTGAAGTAATTGTCTGCATTCATCCGTGCCTGTTAATTTATTTTGAGTAAAAAGGAACATGGTGTCGCCATTCATCATGCCCTCTAAATCCAATAGCATAGGCAGACCAATCCTCTCTTCCACGTCATCAATCTCCAGGACATTAGCCACCATTTATTAAGCTTTCAAAAGCTGCAAGATACCGCATTGGCCACAAGGTTACATACTTGAAATCCCAGACGATGACTGGGTCGGAAAAAACAAAGCGTTCATCAATCATTGCTTGCCATTGTTCAGGAACCTCACATGTGTTCTGTTCAGCAATCCGTTTCTCTCTCCTCCCCTCGCCCCCCGGAAGTTTTGCTCCGCCACGACGCCGAGCTCGCGCGCCCGCTCGCTGCCCGCCCCGCCGAGCTGTGTGCTCTCCCGGGTTCGTCTCCCCCACCACGTGCCGCGCCAGCAGCCACGCAAGTCAGCCTGCTCCAGCTTTGCTATGCTAGGAAAAATAACCTTTTTGGTTTTTAATTTGCATGATTCCAGCCACTTTTGTCCCTTTTTTAGGCTTCACCATGTGCCTGAATTACCAGCAGCGTAGATTTTTCTCAACAATCAACATATCATGTGTTCAAATAATAAGTAGTTAAAAACTCTGCTAGATTGTGTAGCTAAACATTATTGTATGGTTATTTCATTTCATTATTTATATATATGATGAATCTAACATCTAAGATTAAAAGAGCAGTTGTATGTAGAGTAAATTTTTCTAATGGCTATAACTAAAAAACATACGGTCGTAGATTGGTAGATTTAACATACCTAAGTAGTATGCACATAATATTACACTAAATATATAGGTAGAATCATGTCCTAACCAATTTTTATTGTCTCATGGCTAGATTCTACATGGTATTTAAAATAATCAATAATCATATTTTATTTTGTCTTTTAGTTATTTTTTCTAAGCATGACTAAGTGTCTTGAGATTTTTTATTTAGGGTGTTTATATCCTTGTAGATGACTACCGTAACTGACCTTTTTTTCTAAGAAAACAAATCCTGATTACCTGACTATTTATGTGTTTTTTCCTTTTTTTACTCCTAAAACTTATCAAAACAATCGTTGTTCTTTACCGCCTTTCCTAATGCATGAATTTTGCATACTACGATATATATCTTGTATCAAAACCAGCATCACCACCATATGGCCAAGTAACACCACAAAAGGCCCCAGGCCAGGTTGACATCTTGCCTTGCTTACATCTCTATTAGGCCTTGCTTTGGTCATCAATAAATTTATTGATTGCTGTTCATTCTTTTTTTTGCGAGAAATTGCTGTTCATTCTTACTTAGAGTTCATAACATAAAACTAAATTGGGATAGATGACTCCATTCTTATTAGATTTTTGATATTATTTCTCTTTTCTTGGCAACCATGGAGGGCCAATTACTAAGTGGGAGAATTTATTGATTGCTGTTCATTCTTACTTAGAGTTCACAACATAAAACTAAATTGGGATAGATGACTCCGTTCTTATTAGATTTTTGATATTATTTCTCGCTCTTTTCTTGGCAACCATGGAGGGCCAATTACTAATGGTGACTCCCTTCTTATTAGATTTTAGATATTATTTTTCTTTTCTTGGCAACCATGGAGGGCCAACTACTAAGCGGGAGTGTCGAGGCTATTTTGTTTCTTGTTCCCTTTTATTTTCTTTTATTTTTTTCTTTATCTACTATTGTTCCTAATTACTATTATTATTGATTTTTTTTTCTCACTATGTTTCACCATTTGTCATATTAAAAAATTTAGTTAAAATATATGAAATAATAAGTCGTATTTCAAATACATTTAATGATAAAAAATCATAAATAAAATAAATAATACTTACACAATTTTTTTGAATAAGACAAATAGTCAAATTCTGGGAGAAAAAAATTAAAAACAGATACTTCCTCTGTCCCATATTAGACGTCGTCCTAGGGGTCATTTGAGGTGTCCATGTTCAGCTCATTCTCTAGCTACCTCGAAGTAAAGTTTGTCCAGATTCACTTCATCTTCCATGCACCTGGTAGGAGCCTAGAACGACGTTTAATACGGAACGGAGGTAGTAGTAATTTGGAACAAAGGGAGTAGTAGTTAACAATTTGCCTGGGAAAATATTTCTACGGAAGATTAAGTCGTACATTAACGTACTTCTACTAGTTTCTAATGTATCTAGCGTTGTCCATTCCTGTACTGTACAGAGCAATCACACAAGATGAATTTCAATAAAAGACTATCGTAATCTAACGTCTGAAGCACACTGCCATCATCATAAGCTGACCTGAAGGCAGACCAAAAACAGCACTGGATGCCTCAGCTGTCACTGAGTGGGCCCACCTCAGCGTTGCATAGCAAACGCCAAAGACATGGTTGCTCTCAACGTATCGCCAGCAGGATTATATTCTGACCTTGACATTAATTGATACAATGATTTCACTGCTCTATCACATTTCACTCTTACATTCACAAAAACCATCGTCGCACCTCGCTCTTCGTAGCATTCAGACATTCAGATTAATGGATGACGAAATAGAGGTACAAATCTTTAGTGCTATGACACGTAGTTCTCGTTTCAATGCTAAAAACAGAGCTAAATGGATCGAAATAGGAATTTGGACCGATAACAGCCTCAAGTGTGAAGCGCAAAACTGAGCATCTGAAAAATTTCCCCTCAATCTATTGAAAGGTCCCCGGACAGGAAAATAATTCCTGAGGCAAAGAACATTTACAACCCCCTGAATTGCTTTGCACTTTTGGTTGCATGTTTCTATGTATAGTTTGATTCTGTCAGTTACATTTCCTATGAATATTGCTGGACTCCGTATCTGTGCACATTGCTTGTATTTACATGACAGCCAAACCAATTCCTGGAAACCGAGGGACCACCAGGAGCTCCAGCCACTATGATCCCGATGCCTTCTAAATTAGCTGCTGAACTCTTGTATGCAGCCCATCGATAATGTACAAGTACAAGCCTATCAAGAATCAACCAAATGTTGCACTGCACTGTTCAAGCTTTAAGTCAGACAGTATCACCCGCAAGGTCTCAAAATGCTTTCAGCTGCCTACTTTATCCTCTTGGAAAGCTTTGTATATGAAATCTTTGAAGCGTCTGGAGTACTGTTTTGGATCGACCGCTGAGATGGATGTCGAATCATACTGAAAAGATTTGTATGCATGCTCTAGCCTTTTCCCAATATCATAGTCCTGAAGTATGTCAATAATCCCAAAATACAATATAACATCACAGTACTCTCCAGTTGGCTCTCCAAACACATCATTATCATTCTTTCGGGCTGTCAGTTCAGCTCTTGACAGCATATTTGCCCCAAGTTTAATTTTCGACCACCTGCTCCGCCAAAGGAAATTAATTAGCTTACTGTTAGAATTCATAACAAGTGTGAATACCAATTATAACATTAGAAGGCTGAAGAACGAATTAACTGAATGGTGACTTTGAGTTCGGGTACCATATACAAATTGACTAATAATGAGAAGAATCAATAACTAGGATTTTCCTACTGATCATTACCTGTTTGGATCAGAACGAAAGTGATCCCTGTCCCATCTTGAAAGGCGAGGCGTTGCAGGTTTGTCACCATCAATGTCAATGGCACCTTCAGTGAATGTACATAACCAAGTCAGGATTTGAGTTTTCAACCAACCTGCAGAAGCAGATATGTCTTCCTTACCTCTAAAATGTACACCCACCAATAGACTGTAATCCATAATCTTCTCCTGCTCAAGGAACTCACAGTCCTTGTCCACTTGCCTGCTTCAAGATATTTAAATCTACATTAGCACAAGGGTAAAAGTAGACAAGGTTACTGACCATCTCTTAGGTCATATTTATACGAGAATCAGGCATAAGATGTTCACACCTTTGAAACTCCTGGTACCAGTGCTTGTGCAACCGAAAGATAAAGTTAAGATCAAGGTCTTTCAGAGTTGTATACTCATCAATCTCTGCCGGTGGCTTGTCAGTTATACGACCAAGAGATGATCCTTTCAGATCAAATCGCCTATGGATAGTATGATCAGAGCAGAACAAATTTCCCATTATGACAAAACGAACCTGAGTAGTAAGTTTGAAGGACACATACAATCAGCCAAAGAAATGATGCTTCAATGCTAGCATGTTCTGTTCAATGTTAATAGGCAAATGACAAGGACAACGCGTTGGTATGTAATTATGTGTCTTCAGTGTTTAGGTGTTGGTGTGAAATTGATGTGTCAGTGTTCATCCACCTAGCGAAACCTAGTAGCTCATGCCATCCGTTTATCAAAAATAAATAAATAATAATAATAATAATAATAATAATAATAATAATAATAATAATAATAATAATAATAATAATAATAATAATAATAATAATAATAATAATAATAATAATAATAATAATAATAATAATAATAATAATAATAATAATAATAATAATAATAATAATAATAATAATAATAATAATAATAATAATAATAATAGCAAGCATAAATGATGAGGATAGAATGGGCAATAATATAGTTTTCTAACCTTGTGCTCCAGACTTTACACAATGTAGACCAAAGAACTTTGTCACTAAGGTATCCTCAAATGCGCGGACATGATTGTAGTAAGCTGGAAGCATTTTCAGAAGCATCTGTATGGTAATAGGTAATCCATGCATTTAGAACAAAACTTCTGACAAGCTAAGTTTAGAAAGGCTTTGGAAAAAGACAGCAAAAGCTATACCTTCACTTCAGCTTTCTTCATTGTCTTTATCATGTAGCGATCATCATTTGTCAAGTAAAAGAAGCTTCCGCTCTTGCCAGGGGATGAGAGCTCACGAAGGGCATCATCTCCACAGAGGGACAACATATAGTCAGCTGGGTCAACCTTGAACAGCTTACGGAGTGTCCTACAATTGAACAGATGTGTGCTTTGATGAGCATAACAATATCAAATGATTAAGAACGTATACTGTACATCTTTATTATGGCAGTGATGACCAACCGGAACACCTTTGGGCAGTAATCCTTCCATTTGAAATCACATGAATTGTGTGGAGGGGTGTATTTTGAGCCTTCAGGAGGGAATTTTGTCCATAATTTCTCCTTTGGATCAAATGCTGATGATTTCAGGTCTAATATAGCCTGACCTTGTCTCCCTACTGCATGCCTATTCCATAAAGCACATTGAGGAAATAAGAAATTTATTTCTGTTGTCAGAAAGGAATATGATGTTCTAAAGAAATGAAGAAATCCTCTCTCATAGAAAATATGACTCGAATTAAGGATCCATTGAGCTGATGTAATATGTAGCATATAAAGCATGATTGGTAAAGTAAAGCAAACCATTACTGAGCCAATCTAAATATAAATTCATTCAGGTTTCCATTAATGATGGCAATTCTGAAGGCAGTGCTGTGCTGACGAAAATACACCCACCTCTGCTTACTCATCAAAATCCGGAACGTGCCCTGCTATTCTAGATTGAAGCCATTACTATACAGAGCACACAACAAGGATTGACACCTTTTTATGTTTCATATACCCAATGTGTGATCATATACCCAATGTGTGGTGGCAAAATTTAAGGATTAATAATTATGGTTGGAATTGTTCAGAGAGAAATGAGAAGTGCCTCATTGCTTTCACAAAAAAGAATATACAGACTGTCACAAAAAGGCACTTTTAAGGCTTAATTCACATTGTCAAAATGCAGATTTATTTAAGAATTTTTGAGATATCTAATTGGCAATTCAAGCTCCTCAACAAGGTCATACCAAAAAAATCAAGTAGATAATCATCACAGCCAAAAAATGCACCTGATCCCGAGCTGGAGATTAAGCATTAGTTCGTAGTTCTTGTGCCCCTTGGCAATGGTTACCCCCTGCCGCCTGGACACCCGCAGGGGACCGCCGTTGCCTAGGTGCAGCACCGGAGCCGGCGATGGCGGTGGCAGCCCCCTCCCTTCCCTGACGCTCCGCCGCCTCCAGTCGTCCCCAAGGTCATCGGACCCCCAGAAGTGCACGAGGCTTCCTCCCGAGCCATTGCTCCGGCCGGAGGAGGAGCTCCCGCGTCCGCTGACCGACCGCATCAGCCATTTGAGCGATCTCAGAGACGTGAGCGCCGATTGCGCCTCGGTGCCGGAGCGCACGCACTCCGGCAGCTCCCGCGCGAACACCTCCCTCGGGTCGCGTGACCGCGGGGACTCGACCGCCGCTACCGGGGACGGGTAGTAGACGCCCTTCTGGTGGACGAGATGTGTATAAGAGACAGATGTTATTGGATATAATCGCCGGCGCCGTGCTCGAGGTTCTTCGCCCAGGCGCCGCGGTAGGTGTCCCCCGCGGCGCCGACGTAGGTGCCGGCGCCGTGCATGAAGCCGTCGAGGAACTCGCCCTCGTAGGTGGCGCCGGACGGCCAGGAGAACCTGCCGCGGCCGGTGGCCTTGCCGCGCCGCCACTCGCCCTCGTACATGCACCCGTCCGCCCAGAGGTACTTGCCGGCGCCGTGGGGCACGGCGCCGCGCCACTGGCCCGTGTAGAGGTCGCCGTTGGGGAGCGTCCGCTCCTGCGGGTCGGACTCGTCGGCGGAGCCGCTGCAGGACGGCGCCGCGTCGGCGTCGGGGTCCTCGCCACCCGCGGGCGGCGGCATCGGTGACACGCGGGTCGCGTGCCGGGCGCGCTCGCGCATTGGTCGCCCTGTGCCCGCCGGGGTGGTGGTCGCCGGCTCTCTCTCTCCGGTCCGGCCGCGGCGCGGCGAATGGTCGCGCGCGGGGATCCTAGCAACGCCGGCGGCCGCGCGCCCGCGCGCGGCGCGGCGGCATTGTCGGTGGGGGAGAGATCGGGGGGCGGCCCACTTCCAGGGAGGATTAAAAAAAATTGGGCAGCGTCGGAGGGTCAGGAGTGGAGGAGGAGAGGGGAGGTTGTGGAACGTGCAAGGAGGTGCGGTGCCCCTGCTTGTTTTCTATTTTCCTCGTGATTTTTTAGGTTTTCTATTTCCATTCCGGAATATTATCGCCGGATCTGTGATATCCTTGTAAATAATTTCATCCCATCAAGGAGTCAGCAATTAAATCTCCTTTTCGTTTGCGTGTAGTATGTCAATCAATAAAAATGTCTGAAGCCGTTGGATGGTTTGTATGGGCCAAAGATTTGCTTCTATTAAACTTGAATGGTGATTCACTTCCACAGTATATTAATACCAATAATGCTGGTGATGAAAAATATAATTAGTTGTATATGTGTTTTATATAGCATTTGATAAAAGTAGAGATGATACTACATAAGCTTTAGGATTTGCATTTCATAACCTGATAATAAAATTATAGGAGTACTGTATTTTCAATGGTCTTATATTCCGATACATTCCAGATTTCCAGGTACTGATTCAGTTATCATATATGGTTCCAGGAAAAAAAGGTTATCAATCACGAAGTTGTCTCTATAACCACTAATAAAGTTGCCCCTGCAGCCACTGATGGTGTTGGTGATAGAAAGCACAAAGAAAGGTTTGATGCATTGGAGAAAACTACTAAGCAATAAGACATGGACTAGCAAAGCCTAATTGACACCAAAGAGGTAGTGCGGCTTTATCTAGAATGTGAGTTTGCCCACCACATCTCAAAAGTAACCGCTAACCACTGTTTAAATATTCAAATTTATTTATGAAAATAGTTTTCCATGATCATGAGGTATAAACTATAAACATGATTTGTATGTTTTGCTCGAATAAACCTGTACATGATTATAACATTGTTATTCTTGCTGCATGACGCCGTCCATTATCCTCGTATAATCTCGAAGTACGTGTATGAGACTATCTCTTAATCAAATGATAGTTCTTCCTCCTTTTTATTAGAATATAAGAAAACTAGTTAAACATCCATTAAAGAAGGCCTAAGAATTTATACCGAGGTATGTAAGCAACACAATAAAGGTGAAGTTTCTTGGCATTTCCAAAGACCTTTCTTGCAGTGCTCCATTGTCTAACAATGTCGTACACGCGGTGCGTATGTATATAATCTTTCAGAGGAAACGGGAAGGACGAGAGTGATACACATGCATGTGCCATGTGAACGGAAGCGGAACGGAACGGCACGGATCAGCTGGTAGTAGTTGCGGACACGGGTCGGGCGTCTCCATTAATCACCAGCTCGTAGCTGTGCCCGGGCACGGACGACGTCGCTGGCTGCCGCCGGGACGGGCGACACGGTGGCCGGCCGGGGCCCGGGGGTGCTCCACGCCCTGCCGCCCCGCTGTCCCCCGGCCCTGTCCCGCCTTTCGCCGGCCTCTCTCGCTCTCCCGCGTCAGGCTACTCGGTGCAACCGAACATTGTTGAAGAAAACATGACGTTTCCTAAATATTGTAAAGCTGTGCTGTTTTGTTGCTTTGTCAACTTGAGCAAGAGAGGAGGACAAGTGGACGCAGTAGTAGTACAAATTTGGTGATGGAGAGGGACGTGATCAGGCCTAGATAGCTAGGTAATGCCACAAATAGTAGTAGCTTCGATCTCGTTAGGATCGTCATGTTTGGGGTTGAGGTAACAAGGTGGTTACCATATCCTAACTTGATCAACTTTAGGTTTCAATACTACTCCAACATCTACCTTTTGTCGTTTTTGACAATTAGCCATTTTAGTTTTGGTACATCTACGGCGCCAGGCCTATTTGCTCGTGTGCGGCCAAGCTAACACTCATCGGTGGTTCACGAGTTAAGCTTGCTTGCTTAATTTCTCCTTTTCATTGAGCCCAGTCAATCTATATTAGATCTTTATTGTTTTTTTGCGAGTAGATCTTTTGTTGTTATTTAACATTCGCTTTTTTAGTTTTACTACACCGAAGGTGCCTTAAATCAATGGACCACAAAAGGTGCGTAATTAATTGATTTGAGGATTTGAATCTTGATAGGTGGACTCAGCACCGTCACGTCTCCACCACCACACCAAGAAGTGGTTCACACATTTAGCTTGCGCACTTATTTCATGTTTTATTCCTCGAGCTCTGCTCAATCATCCATTAGATCTTTCAAGTTTTACTTGCCCAAGCCCAACCCACTCCATTTTACTAATCTTGTAGCAACTTTCGCTAATTTGTAACCATATTGCCCCCTCTATAGTGCTATATATGTACATGTGTGTTTCCTAATCGATCGTGACTCGCAGGAGAAAGAAATCAATATGACCAGTTTGCGCTTTATCCTGTGAACACAATGTGGCCGTCCATCTGACCATACTATCCATGTTGGTGCCGGTCTGTCAGAAAGAGACAGCCAATTAAGCTGAGACTGCCGTGTCACCTTCTCATTAGTTGTCCGTGGGCTCCACACCCTCCTTCCTAGGATTCTCCTTGGAGCCCTGCAGGTGAATCAGATGCACGCATCAAATTTACGTAGTACTCCGTATTCTTTTGTTCTATATAAGTATAAATCGTAGAAGCAATGCAAGCGTATCTTTGTTAATTTACTGTGGCAGTGCTACTGACTACTGAGTTACTACACCGGCTACGGGGAGCAGCTGGGTTTCATTTTAAAATAGCTATACTAATATATCTGAAATGCACAACAGAACACAACAAGTTTGAATACCTAAAACTTATGAATTGAAAATTTGATGGTAAACAGATGCCGCTTTGTTAACTGCAGCTTGTGCCACACGATCGAAGTAGTGGATTCTTGATTGCTGCTGGGATCGATCCACAGAGCATGCACAAACCTGGCTGACCCAAGGAAGAAGAGATACATACATGTGGCTTGCTCGTGCTCTTGCATGTGGACGGATCGGAGAGAGTAAATAAATAATCTGTACTGATGTACTCCCTCCGTACTCGTAAAGAAAGTCATTTAGGACAACGACACGTTCTTTAAAACACAACTTTAACTTCTTATTTTTATAAAAATATTTATCAAAAAGTGATACATATATACTTTTATGAAAGTATTTTTTAAAATAAATCTATTTATATAACTTTTATAATTTCAAACTCAACAACTTAAAAGTTATTCATACGATGGGAGTACTGCGTACTATGAAAGAGCGACCGGCCGGAGACCGGGCCGGGCGGGCCCGTGTATGTGCTCCCACTCTGATGACGTACTACAACAATGCACATCGATCATTGGCATTGCAGTGCATGCATGCACCAACCACAACGTTACTGCAGGCCGTAGCTGTCTGCTCGACTGATCGATCGTCTCATTCCTTGCCGATGGGGCCGGGGTAGTACGTAGTATACGTACCAGGTGCAATGCATCACACCACGCCCACACATGCTGTTGTGACCGAACGAATCGTCGGCAAATCCGTGGCAAATGTCAAGGCAGAAGGCACCCACACGCGTCGCTTGCCGGCCGGAGTCCTACGCGTACGGAGTAGTACACCGTGCTCCCTCCGTCCCTAAATAACTATCGTCGTTAGTTTCCGTGCCATAACTTTCATTCGATTTGTAGAAAATACGAGTAACATTTTGATCTCCAAATAAATTTATTAAAAAACTAGATTCAAATATCTATCTAATGAAATATTAATATATATTTTTATATATTTAGTTAAAGATATTTCTTAGGAAACGACAACAATAGATATTCAGAGGGAATACTAGCGTAGATGGGGACTGGAGGCATTCGAGATTTCGACAGATCAAACGAGTAGTCCTGGTAGTCCTGGTAGCTAGCTCGATGTTTCCACTGGTTGCAGAGATCAAACGAGTCAACATTTCTGGTAGTCGTGGTAGGCTGGTCACCGAGACTATGCATTTACATGCCCGACGGGCCGAAATGGTAGAGGCCAGAGAACATGATCAAGCCCAGCCCAACACAAAAGTGACACTGCCGCACCACCACGAAGCAACCCTATTCATTCCGCTCTATTTCGGCGGCCGGATTCGTGTGTGTTACCTTTTAAGTTGCTCCTGGGCCAGATTCGTCATGGTGGTAGGCTTTATCCACACACTTATTGGACAATTACACTTTCTGTTTGGGCTATCCATATCAAATTCTTATACTTTCCTTTCGGAAAAAAAGAATGATATACTTTCCTAAAAAAAGAATCAAATTCTTATACAGATCACTACGACACTACTCACAAGCTTGATTAGACTGACACTGTTGATGTATACTATAAAATTTCTTGCATTTGGCCTAACCTTCCTTCTGACCAGGAGTAGAGGGTATGACAGCATGTACAACGCCATGACCCAACCACCGGGCACCAATTCAACACCATCCCGTCCGCGCGCTGCCATCACGCACAGGGCATGCACCGGCGCCCGGCCACCACCGCACGTACACGTACAAATCAATCCCTCCATCCTCTCGCGCCAATTCAAGCCCGCCATCTTAATTTCCTACCGTAGTCGTCACCCCCAGCGCGCGGCGCCTATGGGCCGGACGTGCCGGCCGCCGGGCGCCGCCGTGAAGGCCGGGGCGATAATCTGCGTGCTGCTGCTCCTGCCGCCGGCCGCCGCCGCGCAGCAGGCGCCCGCGGAGGCCGCGGCGGCGATCGACGCGGAAGGCGACGGCAACGGCACCACTCGCGGCGGCGGGCGAGGCGGAGGCGGAGGAGGAGGAGGCGGCGGCGGCGCGCGGAGCAAGCTGGTGAGCAGCATCGACTGCCAGATCTGCGAGGCGACGTGCCGCGTCAAGTGCCTCATCAACAACCTCTTCCAGTGGGGCGTCTGCTACCAGCGGTGCAAGTCCGACAACTGCAACGACTGGTGCAGGTAGCAGCACACACACGCCAGTTGAAGCTATAGTAAAGTACGGAGTAGCTTGCATTCAGCTGCCTCCGATCCATTTGTGCACAAACGCGTACGTGAGCTTCAATCTGTTAGATCGGACGACTACGACGACGACTCGGGACTTCTTCAGCCCATGCCATTATTGATGCCAACGTCGAATACCAAGCCTTCTTTCTACAATCTATCTAAAGTATAACACGCATAAACGTGCTCCTAAAGTTTGTACTTGTACTGCTATTTTTTGAATAAACGGTCGAGAAATATATATATATATACACAACGATTTCTACGTGATGTATTATATTAGTGAGTGGACATGCCAAAAGCGTGGTATATGTCTGACCGGCCCAAGCTATATACAAAAGCATATAATATATATATTCTGTTTATTTGTTGTAAGCAGGTCAACTTGTTCTCATTTCAAAAAGTAGATCAATATAAAATAACAACGCAGGTAAATAATAATGCCACTATTTCATATTCTCGATCTCTTTCCAAACTTTCCCGCTTTAATTTTTATTTTTGTTCTAAGTCAAAAGTCAACTTTAACCGAATTTATAGAAAAATTAACATATGTGACATCAAATTTAGTACAATCAAATCTATCATAAAATATGTCTTGAAAGTTTGTTTATTTGACATATTATCGATAATATATTTTCCTTTAAACTTAAACAAATCCATAAAAAATGATTTGAAACTATAGTTACCAATAACTTAGACAGGATGGACCGATGGAGTATTATGATATATTTCAGGCCGGATAATCGATCCATGTTTGTCCCAAATACAGGTATACAAAATCTACTGATCAAACTAATAAGAAGCGTGCGTAGACCAGCTACTACCGTAAATTAATTACGGCAATCAGCAGGATGCTTCATATATACTAAACTATACGGCATAAGTATGGTGATCGTTCAGCCACATCTAGCAGCAGGTCGCCTGCTACAGTATACTACTAGTCTACTAGGACCAAGCTGTCGTCACAAGGAGTGCTAGCGCTGCATTATGCATGTTCTATTTATGATACCCGTATCCATATCCCGTCGGACTTTTCCAAGACTCGAGTCCAAACTATTTTAGGCTTTGCATTGCGCATAAAACATACAAGATTTTTGGACGAATAATCGTCCCTGCAGCGCAGAAGTTTAAAACGCTTACGAACCACTAAATCTTGAATAATGACTTGATTGAACACACACACACACAATGGTCACGCCAAGCAAGAAAATCGACGACGGGGTCATAAACAAATGGATCGGAGCTGCTAGCCACATGGATCATGGATATGGATAGTCGTCGAGACGATAGAGGTCGCTACTAATACAGGACGTACTACCACCCGGCAATGGTCTATATTATACTTATCCGCGTGTGCTTCTAATTATAAATCGTTTTGATTTTTTTGGATATATAATTGTACTAAACGTTTAGATCCTATGTTTACATATATATCAAAAAGTTATTCATTTATAAAGTATATACACATATACACACATAAACGTGCGCCTA
>OAMR01000138.1:380657-391245 GCA_900205405.1 Echinochloa crus-galli | reverse complement strand
CGTCGTCCCCGCGCCGCCCGTCGTCCCCTCGTCCCCGCGCCGCCCGTCGTCCCCGCGCCGGTACTGTGGTGAGAATGCTTCCTATCCTGTTTGCTGCTGCTGCCATCATGACGAGAATGCTTCTTGGCCCTTTTACTGCCACCGGTGCTGCGGCTGCTAGGTTTTAGGAAATGTATATTGGAAATTTATATGTTTGAAATGTATATTGGAAAATGCTCCATTTAAATGTATTGGAGATATATACATTGAAATGTATATTGGAAATGTTATATGTTTGAAATGTATATTGGAAAATGCTTCATTTAAATGTATTGGAGATATTTACATTGAAATGTATATTGGAAATGTTATATGTTTGAAATGTATATTGGAAAATGCTTCATTTAAATGTATTGGAGATATTTACATTGAAATGTATATTGGAAATGTTATATGTTTGAAATGTATATTGGAAAATGCTTCATTTAAATGTATTGGAGATATTTACATTGAAATGTATATTGGAAATGTTATATGTTTGAAATGTATATTGGAAAATGCTTCATTTAAATGTATTGGAGATATTTACATTGAAATGTATATTGGAAATGTTATATGTTTGAAATGTATATTGGAAAATGCTTCATTTAAATGTATTGGAGATATTTACATTGAAATGTATATTGGAAATGTTATATGTTTGAAATGTATATTGGAAAATGCTTCATTTAAATGTATTGGAGATATTTACATTGAAATGTATATTGGAAATGTTATATGTTTGAAATGTATATTGGAAAATGCTTCATTTAAATGTATTGGAGATATTTACATTGAAATGTATATTGGAAATGTTATATGTTTGAAATGTATATTGGAAAATGCTTCATTTAAATGTATTGGAGATATTTACATTGAAATGTATATTGGAAATGTTATATGTTTGAAATGTATATTGGAAAATGCTTCATTTAAATGTATTGGAGATATTTACATTGAAATGTATATTGGAAATGTTATATGTTTGAAATGTATATTGGAAAATGCTTCATTTAAATGTATTGGAGATATTTACATTGAAATGTATATTGGAAATGTTATATGTTTGAAATGTATATTGGAAAATGCTTCATTTAAATGTATTGGAGATATTTACATTGAAATGTATATTGGAAATGTTATATGTTTGAAATGTATATTGGAAAATGCTTCATTTAAATGTATTGGAGATATTTACATTGAAATGTATATTGGAAATGTTATATGTTTGAAATGTATATTGGAAAATGCTTCATTTAAATGTATTGGAGATATTTACATTGAAATGTATATTGGAAATGTTATATGTTTGAAATGTATATTGGAAAATGCTTCATTTAAATGTATTGGAGATATTTACATTGAAATGTATATTGGAAATGTTATATGTTTGAAATGTATATTGGAAAATGCTTCATTTAAATGTATTGGAGATATTTACATTGAAATGTATATTGGAAATGTTATATGTTTGAAATGTATATTGGAAAATGCTTCATTTAAATGTATTGGAGATATTTACATTGAAATGTATATTGGAAATGTTATATGTTTGAAATGTATATTGGAAAATGCTTCATTTAAATGTATTGGAGATATTTACATTGAAATGTATATTGGAAATGTTATATGTTTGAAATGTATATTGGAAAATGCTTCATTTAAATGTATTGGAGATATTTACATTGAAATGTATATTGGAAATGTTATATGTTTGAAATGTATATTGGAAAATGCTTCATTTAAATGTATTGGAGATATTTACATTGAAATGTATATTGGAAATGTTATATGTTTGAAATGTATATTGGAAAATGCTTCATTTAAATGTATTGGAGATATTTACATTGAAATGTATATTGGAAATGTTATATGTTTGAAATGTATATTGGAAAATGCTTCATTTAAATGTATTGGAGATATTTACATTGAAATGTATATTGGAAATGTTATATGTTTGAAATGTATATTGGAAAATGCTTCATTTAAATGTATTGGAGATATTTACATTGAAATGTATATTGGAAATGTTATATGTTTGAAATGTATATTGGAAAATGCTTCATTTAAATGTATTGGAGATATTTACATTGAAATGTATATTGGAAATGTTATATGTTTGAAATGTATATTGGAAAATGCTTCATTTAAATGTATTGGAGATATTTACATTGAAATGTATATTGGAAATGTTATATGTTTGAAATGTATATTGGAAAATGCTTCATTTAAATGTATTGGAGATATTTACATTGAAATGTATATTGGAAATGTTATATGTTTGAAATGTATATTGGAAAATGCTTCATTTAAATGTATTGGAGATATTTACATTGAAATGTATATTGGAAATGTTATATGTTTGAAATGTATATTGGAAAATGCTTCATTTAAATGTATTGGAGATATTTACATTGAAATGTATATTGGAAATGTTATATGTTTGAAATGTATATTGGAAAATGCTTCATTTAAATGTATTGGAGATATTTACATTGAAATGTATATTGGAAATGTTATATGTTTGAAATGTATATTGGAAAATGCTTCATTTAAATGTATTGGAGATATTTACATTGAAATGTATATTGGAAATGTTATATGTTTGAAATGTATATTGGAAAATGCTTCATTTAAATGTATTGGAGATATTTACATTGAAATGTATATTGGAAATGTTATATGTTTGAAATGTATATTGGAAAATGCTTCATTTAAATGTATTGGAGATATTTACATTGAAATGTATATTGGAAATGTTATATGTTTGAAATGTATATTGGAAAATGCTTCATTTAAATGTATTGGAGATATTTACATTGAAATGTATATTGGAAATGTTATATGTTTGAAATGTATATTGGAAAATGCTTCATTTAAATGTATTGGAGATATTTACATTGAAATGTATATTGGAAATGTTATATGTTTGAAATGTATATTGGAAAATGCTTCATTTAAATGTATTGGAGATATTTACATTGAAATGTATATTGGAAATGTTATATGTTTGAAATGTATATTGGAAAATGCTTCATTTAAATGTATTGGAGATATTTACATTGAAATGTATATTGGAAATGTTATATGTTTGAAATGTATATTGGAAAATGCTTCATTTAAATGTATTGGAGATATTTACATTGAAATGTATATTGGAAATGTTATATGTTTGAAATGTATATTGGAAAATGCTTCATTTAAATGTATTGGAGATATTTACATTGAAATGTATATTGGAAATGTTATATGTTTGAAATGTATATTGGAAAATGCTTCATTTAAATGTATTGGAGATATTTACATTGAAATGTATATTGGAAATGTTATATGTTTGAAATGTATATTGGAAAATGCTTCATTTAAATGTATTGGAGATATTTACATTGAAATGTATATTGGAAATGTTATATGTTTGAAATGTATATTGGAAAATGCTTCATTTAAATGTATTGGAGATATTTACATTGAAATGTATATTGGAAATGTTATATGTTTGAAATGTATATTGGAAAATGCTTCATTTAAATGTATTGGAGATATTTATACGTAATTTGGGACAACGTACTGGGAGAACAATCAACACCTAGTCTACTCGCCAATTCAAAATTGACTTAGCTTGACGCAAGATCCTAGTTATTTAAACCGGACCGGACCGACGGTTCGACCGGAAAAACCGAAGCCCCTGCCGGTCCGGTCCGCCTAAAAGACCGGCACGCAATCAAACCGGCGAATATCCGGTCGGACCGGCGGTTTTCATATTGAACCGGACGGTTTTTTAACAATTGAACCGAAGAAAACCAGCCGGCCAACAGAGTGTACGCGAGATAGACCGACGGTGGGAATAAATCTCCAAAAATAACGTTGGGGGCGGGGTTCGAACCTGGGGTGGGAGCTTCCCAACAAGCAGACTCACCACTAGACCATGTTTTGTGTTGTGTTAGACATCCGAACCTAAATCTATTTGACTTATTTAAACCGGGCGGTTCAACGGCTCAACCCAGTGAACCATTAAACCGAACACCACAACGGTTTGATCACCGGTCCGGTTCAAATAACTAGGCGCTCGATGTCTCTCTGACATGCGCGAGCGACGGGCCCACATGTCAGTGACTTGTCGGGACCAGCGCGTGAATGCACTACAGTATACTAAACAAACTTCTTTCGAAACAAAAAAAACAAGGCCAATTGTATTAGAGCATCTCTAACCGGGTGACTAGATGAGCCTCTGTACCTCCTTTTAGTCACTCCGGACAAAAAAACTCCCTTCAATGGAATGACTAGTCAAGTGGCTAAAATTGGTAGGCCACCAAATTTTACAGCAAACTCCATAAATCTAGGGTCCCTCTATCCCCTCTCTCCTCTCCCTCTCTCTCTTCGGCCACGGCTCCCGCTCCCGCTCCCGCCGCCGCCAGTGCCAGCTGCAGGCGCAGGCCACAGCCGCGGCCGCCGCAGGCTCCTCGTCCTCCTCTGGATCTCCGCCTATGAGCAGCGGCGCCTGCTCGCCTGTTCGCCGTTGATGTCGTCGCGGCCGTTGGCGCTCACGCTGGCACATCCTCTCGCACCGGCTGCCGCGGCTGCACTCGCCGCTCCTCCTTTGGCAGGCCTCGTGCGGCCTGTGCTTGTAGAGGTGCTCGATGCAGAGGAGAGCGAACGTGCCGAAGCCGTGGAAGATGTAGCACGACACGGCGGGCTCGCGCGCCAAGCCTAGCGCCCACTGGTGCCCCATCCCGGCGACGATGCAGGTCGGTCGGGAGGCGCCCACGCTGCCGGGGTGCGCGGCGACGCAGCTCGACAGCGACCTGAAGCTCATGGACAGGGCCAGCCCGTGGTGGTGCCTTGCCGCCGCCGCGGCGGCGGATAGCACGCCGCCCTCGGTCGGGCCGGCGCGCGTCGCCACCCAGCTCGCCATCGCCGTGGCGGCTGCTGCGGCGGCCTCGTCGCCGGCCACGCGAGAGGCCTCTAAGGGCCCGCCGTACAGGTCGGCGGCGACGCACGGCTGCAGGAACCCGTGGTGCTAGCCCCCGCCGCCACGTAGTAGTAGAAGCTAGAGGCGGCGGTGTCCAGGCTCAGCGCCATGGCCATGGCCTCCGACTGCGCCGCGCCTAAGAAGTCCTCAAGCTTCGGCTCTGCCAGCGCCGATACATCGATCAATCAATCACACAAGAATCAATCACATGTTCCACGAATCCAACAAGAAATCAAGAAATGGATCGATCGGGAAGGCTCACGTGCGCATACCGTGGTGATCTTGATCGCTCCTCCGGAGGAGTGCCTCCATGAAGCAGAGGGAGCCGTCGGACTTGCTAGCAGCGGCCGCGCTCACGACTGCGCCGCGGCGGCGAGCGCGACGAACGGCGGCTGCCGCGCCATGCTGGTGTGCCGCGACGGCACGCCCACGGCTAAGGAGGAGGAGGAGGATGCTGGCGAGCCCAGAGTCGCGGCAAGGCGCCGGACTGGAAGCGGGAGCGGCGGCTGTCTTGGGGGTCGACCGCCATGCCACCGGACACGGGCGGGGACGTGGCGCGTTCCGACAAGCCGGCGGAGGAGCGGGTCGGCGGCGTACGGGGACGGCCCCATGGAGGAACAAGCGGCGGCGGAAGGAGAGAGAGAGGAGCGAGAGCGAGGAAGAGGACCGACGGGAGATGGAGTATGACGGGTGGGGTCCAGTTGAAAAAAATAGAAGTCCAATTTACTCAACCCGCTGGAGTGGAGACCCATATTTAGATGACTAAAATTTAGAAGCGGACTTCTAAATAGGCATTTGCTCTCCTAAATTTAGCAGCCCCACTAGAGTTGCTCTTAAACAACTTTACCCGGATCGGTTCTTCGATGCTTAATTATAGTCAGCGCGGTGGTTTCCAAGCTCATACTATATACTCCTACGTACAGTACGCGGGTGGCGGAGGCGATCGACGATCCAGTCTATAATTAAACTATTCCAAGGCTGCAGTGCCGTGCTTAATTAGCTTGCCGCTTAGTTGCATTGCGGCTGTATATCTTACATACATATCCAGTTGTAGGTACGAATTAGTTAGTACGACCATTGATTAGCCACATTATTATATTTAGTAGTCAATATCTTGTGGAGCGACGACATTGTTTTTTGGGTTTCAGTTTGACATATGGTGCCATTGTGTTTTGTTCCGTTGCGGATCGGACGTCACGAGTGCCCTACTTTTCGCACGTGTGATGCATGCTCATATGTTTTTTTAAACAATAAATCTATAGATATGGTGTTAGTATTATTCGCATGCAATGCACAACAAGTGGAACTCCGCATTAGGCATTACTGTATATGCGTACACACATGCAGCAGCGGTGCTGCATTTTATCCAAGAACGACACGACACGACGGCGGTTGTTGTTGTTTGTGCTCGGAGGCAGATAACGCAAGTCGTCTGTCTGATCCGTCCGGTCATTGTTGTTAAATTAG
This sequence comes from Echinochloa crus-galli, assembly GCA_900205405.1. Lineage (NCBI taxonomy): Eukaryota > Viridiplantae > Streptophyta > Magnoliopsida > Poales > Poaceae > Echinochloa > Echinochloa crus-galli. The sequence continues at coordinate 384,791 of OAMR01000138.1, read as the reverse complement.
GGGCAGGCCGCTTGCAATTTGAATTGGGTACATAAAAATACGCTCTACGCTAGAACGTTGCTATATATGTTTATGTTTATGTGCCCCGCAAGTCAGAAACAGGTAGCTCAACAACATCATCACATTGAAGTTGGTTCCTGCTGATTGAATAAACTAAAAAAAAAGCACTCTCGCTTGGGCGACGGCCGATAAGACGCACACGGGCACGTACGGCTGCTTAATTATTGTTAGTGACTTCCCTTATCGGCTCGTGCTTGTCGTACATCGGACATGTACGTACGTACTAGTGAGTACTAGGCACCAGGCGTCCAGGCACCAGCGGTGCTGGCTCCCTTTGCCTTTTTGTATTGACCGACTGTTTCGTTGCCTGGAGACGTACGTCTGACTTGTGCTCTCGCTGGGGCACGCACGTGTTGTAACTTGTATATATGCAGGGCCGTATCTACGAATTGGAGGCCCCGGGGCGAAACACGCAATGGGGCCCTAAAATTTAAAATACGGCATAACTAAAGCATAGAAATATATTAAATATTAATTGCTCCTTTCCGCAGATGCAACAGTCACAGGAATGGTTAACAAAATTCTGTATGCAATAATGGCATTAGGGAAACAACCATGGTGTTTCAAGTACTTTAGAATATCAAGAGGACCCATAGATTTCTTAATATGATCCTGGATGAACTTTAACTCCACATATAATTCTTTTTCATCAATATCTGAATGTTCTCCACTCTTAAGTGCAACCTCTAAATTAACACAACAGGACATCAAACTCTTATCATCCAAGGAGCATAGCTTATCCGAATTAAACAAGAAACCAAAAGTATTTTGGAACTCTTGATATTGTTCAAATCTCTTATCCGTGTTGTGGCCGTGGCCTGTGCGAAAATATTCAGCAAACTGCGAACAGGCGGCGACTCGATGTTGGGTTTGGTGATTTTAGTAGATGAACCGGTCGCATTGCTCGTCGGTTCCCCGGACGGAAAAACTGCCGATTCGTCGTAATTCCTAAATCCTAAATACCACCGTAGCTTTTTGTATGGGACTTTAGTGGGCTTTTTTGTTTTGTTGTACTTAACTACATAATTAGCTAACCTAATTAGGGTGGGATTTGGGGGCCCCAAATATTTGGGGGCCCTGTGCGGGCGCCCACCTTGCCCCTGCTCATGTACGGCCCTGTATATATGCAGCGATGGTGTGAATTACCTTAACCCCTCGTGCGCCACGTGCGCGAGGGATCGGTGATCGCGCGTAGTATGCGTGTGTGTGGACATATGACGTGCGGTGCGGGTGATTTCGGATAACGATCTAGTACAGCTCATGTGAACAACACCCTGCAAGAGTGCAAGAGAACGCGCCGCCAGCACTAGCAGGAAGCTGAATTGAAGCACGTGTTTGAAACACCCTCCGAAGATCGGCAGCGGTTGGCATGGTTTGGGCTTCCATGGTTTGTGACCTGTTCAGATTGCTTATGCCATCAATCAGTAGTGTTTTTCTCTCTGTAAAAATCAGTATCAGCCACCCGTCACTAACCTGCCAGCAGTATTTTTCTCTAAATAAAAACCAACGTCAGAACAGCGCAATGGCTAGTACTAGTCTGCTTGCGTGTTTTCGACAGCCATCAACTGGGTCCGGGTGGCCTTTTTCCCTCCCACCGACTGCTGCAGACTCGCAGGAATTTTAGGCAGAAGAGAAACAGAGGGGGCCGAACTAAAGATTGGAAAGGCCCGGCCTGCGAAAGCACACACCGAGTCACTGACACACAATGCGTCCACGGGCCGGATTCACCGCGGCGGGGGGCAGCGGGCGATGACGAACGGCCCACGCGAGACGAGGCATCTGCACCGCGCATACGTCCGCAGTATCAGAGTAAGCAGGTATCTACCCCTCAAAATAAAAACAGGTATCACCAGCACGATATAATCTGTTGCTTGCCAAAGAAAGCTCAGTCTGGCATCTGCAGTTCTGCACGGCTGCACCAGCGAAAATGACTCCAGATTCTTTTTTACAAGGGACTCCAGAGTTGAACGACCCCTACTAGTTTTACATCTTCCATTTCAGATAACTTTACGACGGCGACGCTCCAGCAACAGCAAGGATGGGTCACTTCATTGCTATCCCTATGTACATCATCTTCACGACCGACCGCGCTCCTGGGTACTGTACTGCATCCGTCGCTGCCAAGCGAGCGACACCACTGGTGGATGTGGATGGATCACTTGTTCGTCACCTCCACACCGATCCGCTCAGCAACCTGCACCAGGAGCAAACACGCGTAAACAAATGTAAGAATCAGACGCCTTTGCTGCAGCAGCTGCTTTTCATCTGCAACCACAATGGTGTCCCCAAAACACGAAGCAAAGAACGTTGATTCTTGCAATATCCAAAATTTCACAAGGTGGTGGAAATCTGGACTATTCGACAAACGGGGCACGCTGGGCCACACATGCATCCATCATTTCCCCCTACTTTATGGCAATTGGAGCAGTCCGCACAGCCCAGTGAACCGTACTGGCAATAATCCTACTGTCACTAGTGGAATTTATTAGCTTGCCGTGCATGATCCTATGGTCACTAGTGGAATTTATTAGCTTGCCGTGGATAGGTACCTCTAGAACCACCACGAGAATCCATGCCACCAGCATGGTGATACCAAAGTACCAAACCACTTGCAAGTTACACAAACGCGAGCTACTTTCCCCAGGTGAAAAAATCCAGATAGAAAGGTAAATGCTGGGGGCAAGGTACTAAGCTGTACAGGAAAGAAATATAAATACCTCCTTGAAAGAGTGAACGTCGCTGCCCCAGAGCCAGGCATCACAGCCTGCATCTCTAGCTCCCCATATATCATTTCTGCGATCATCGCCAACATGTACAGCTTCTTCAGGCTTCACACCTAAAAGCTCACAGGCCTTCAAAAATATTGTTGGATTTGGCTTCTCTGCTGCAACCTGTTTTCATACAGAAACAAGAGATTTCAACACAGAACATTGCCTGGAAACAATGACTATAAGAAAATAAAATTGCCAACTGAATATACAAGTTTTTGCATAAACAAGAATCACTACATCATTCAAATCACAGCAGCAGAAAGGTAACAGTATATAATAGAAACATGATAACTTGCAGTTGCAAGTACAGGATTTCTGCAACTAAGCCAATCTGTTTTTAACAGAAGTTGATGAACAAATGGCAAGATAAGTCAACAAACCTCTGCAGAGACAGCAACTGCATCAAACCAGTGGTCACATTTCAGGATCTGCAGAAGCGGCCGTAGACGAGTATCGAAATTGGAGACAACTGCAGTTTTAACGCCAGCTTTCCTTAAAGCTTTAAATACATTTTCAGCATCAGGATCACAAAACTTCCAAGCCTAACAAACATAAAATGCTTCTCATTAGTCCGGGCAAAGTCAGAGACATGGGATAATTTAGAGAATAGCAGAAGCATAAAGTACTACAGGACAAGGAGTATAACAATGATAGAGAATGGGTTTGCAAAGATAACACAAGAAAATAAATAAATAAACGGCCTGAAATGACCAACACAGACCCACATCCAAACCCATCCAGAAATAAAATTTTCTTTGCATTGTTTCCATAAAGCAGTACTACCGGTAAGTAATCACAAAAGAACAACTAAGAGCAACAGAAAAGTGAACTTAACAGCTTAATGGATGTCTATATCAGGGAAGCTATCCTGGTGGCTTCAAGAGGGCCCATTTAGCAATAAAAACAATCTACGTGCATAATAAGTAAATATACTGTACCAAGTAATAGGAAAACATGAAGCCAGATTATATTGGTGTTATGGATGCACTTTTAAGGTAAGGTTCTGATCACACTATCAGATTAGGGAACACAACAAATAAATGTGTTTGCATGAATTATGAGACCATGCAAATATAGCATTAGAAGTAAAGAAATGAACAAAATTGATTCATTAGGATACAGATAATAAGGAAATCAAACTTCCGCTCCAATTTTAGAAGATACAATAAGATTTCAGTCACACTGCAGTCTTGCTCTAATACACAAACACTAACTTCTCCACTAACTATACTAAACTATATAAAGATATGGACGCCTCAAAGGGTGCAGCTTGATACTAACTATAGCATGCCTTTCTTAAATT
>OAMR01000138.1:324905-376809 GCA_900205405.1 Echinochloa crus-galli | reverse complement strand
CCAATTTGTCGTTATTTGCAAATCTAGGGTTGCTAATAAGTAGCAGCTGAACTGAAAGCCGTTATGCATACAAGTGATTTTTCCCAATTTGTCATTATATGCGAATCTAGGGCTGCTAATAAGTAACAGCTGAACGGAAAACCGTTATATGTACAAATGACAAGGCTGTCGTGTACCAGGAGTCCTTAATCCTTGTATAATCTGAGCACTGTTAAATGTCGTTTTGCGCAACATGCTTGTCACTGCACACCAATTTTCATGCAGGTTTCATATGGAGTTGACAACACTGAAAACTTGCATAAAATCAAAATCACCGAAAAAGGAAGAAGAGCGATCTCTAACGTCAGCAAATTGACCTTTCAGCTGATCAACTTGCATCACACCAACAAACATCACTAAGTCTAACAAAAAAGAATATGCAGATGCTGAACAGGGCATTACGGCATAGCAATATCCAGGGGATTGCTATCACTAAACAGGTATGCATACACATGCAGGCAGGGCAGAGTAAGATGATTTGTCAGTAAATGGCATGATTATGCATCAGAAATCCGCACCTGAGACGAGATCCACCCCATGGTTGCTCATAGGCCCTCCTGTACCTCATCAAGATCTCCTCTTCTGAGTACTTCACTCCATACTTCTCACCAATGCTCTTATACACCTAAACAAAGGGGACAAACAACGAATTCAGGAAACAAACTTTTACAGGCAAATTTCATCATGAACCACAAAGGTACACTAAGGCAATGCAAAATTGACACCCAACAATTCAATCCGAGCAGCACTGATCAGAAGGCAAACTATCCTGCTACCGGAGCGCAGCCCAATTGCCACCCAGACTGCACATCACAGGTTCACACTACGCCCTGAGGTGAGTATCACTAACGCAGCGAGGCGCTTGAACAGGGAGCGGACTGGAAGAGGAAGGAAACGGCAAATCGCGCTGACCTGCGCCGTGCGCTGGGCGGGGACGACGAGGGTGCCGACGGCGTCGACGAGGAGGGCGCGGTGCGTGACGTCGCCGTAGATGCTCTTGCGGTAGTCGTAGTACTCCCGCGCCGCCGAGAGCTCCCACCCGGCCCCCTCCTCCTCCTTCTCCCTCCCCCTCTCCCTCTCCCTCTCCGCCTCCGCCGCGGACGACGTCCCCAGCCACCGCCCTCCCGATAGCGCCGCCGCGCGCGCCCTCGCCGCCGCCGAGCGCAGCGTCAGCGCCGCCATTTCCGCGGGTGTGTGTGGTTGCGGAGGTGGAGCTGGTGGGGAGCCCGGGCTTGGCGGCTTGGCACCAGATAATGTGATGGGCAGCGGCGCCGGAGTGGAGATGTGATGTCAGAGATGTGCGCGGCGAGGCGAGCGTGGTGGTGGTGCGGGCGTGCGGCGGCGGTGGCTTTTCTGTTGCTCTTTCTTTGCTGGGCGTGGTGTGGTGTGTACTGCTCCGGTTTCTTTTCTGGTTGGGAAGGGTTTTCGGTTGGTTTTGGACCACCTTGCGTTTGGGACCTTCTGGAACATGTTATTCTTCGGGTGATTCTGCACAGCCTCTTGAATCCTTGCCTCTCAGGCTATGACGGCGATGATGATGATGATGATGACGATAGACTGATTTTTTAGCATTTCTACCGGAAAAAGATGTAGTTTAAAAGTTTGACGGCATGTTATCTGAAAGCACCACTTAAATTTAACGTATGAAGAAATATTACATGTCACTATAGATTCATTTATAGTTATAAGTTTGAATGGAATATAATGTTTTAAAGTTTTCGAGCCCTTCCTAGTTCGTAGAGAAAGATATATATTTTTATGAAAGCAATTGTGCTGCTAGCAAATTTTATATAATCAAAACTGAGCATGTAGTTGAAGTAAACTTGTAAACTCTATGATAGAGTACAAACGTCCACATCGATTTTGATTTGTGATCAAATTATCTAGAGATGGATTGCAAGAGTTATGATGGACACTGCGTAGGTGTGCTTCTCAAGACCACAAACAATGTAGAAGTAGGACATATTATCCTACATTTTGATAGTGATGTTTAGATTTAAAATGACCACATGTAACTCGATAAATATAAACATTCAACAGCCTAACATAGCCTTTCTTTGCTTTTGAAGTCACAACTTTGATACATATTAGTGGTCAATTTTATTTATAGCATTTTCTATATTGTATCTCAAAATGTTTGTATATTAATATAAGGCATCCTTCGTTACAAATTATAGTTTGTTTTAGTTTTGCCTTAAGTTAAATTACTCTAATTTTACTTGTTCAAAAATATATTAAGTGCCAAATAAACATACTAGAAAGACTATGGTGGATTTAAAAAAATTAACTAATTGGATGTTATAAATATTGATGTTTTTCCTTAAATATGGTCAAAAATAGAGAAGTTTGACTTAGCATGATGCTAAATAACTGTAATTTGGAATGAAGCGGGTGCAGTTTGTATAGTTTTGATTTGTATAGAATAGCCAAACAATTAACAAAATGGCATAGAAAGGTAGTTCTAATTTGTATAGAATAGTCAAATAGGTTCCTATAAAGTTATTGAATCAAAAATCAGGTAAAATATATTAATGGATGTAAAAAAAAAGATTTCTATAAAGTTGTTGACTAGACAACCCATTGACCCGATAGTAGCCACTCTGTTCCTTTTTAAGGAATGCAAAGAACTCTTCGATAGAAGCAACAAACAACTTGTCGTAAAAATTAAAGTTCCTATGTAGATTGTGGCTTAGTTGGTTGAGATTGAAAGAGTATAGCATTTGTAGGGTACTTAAGCACCATCACTACAGCATTTGATCTCAAAACTAGATTAGGCTACACTATAATTGCACATGGAAAAGAAAACGGAATATATATCATAGTTGGCTTGATAAGTTACGCAAGGGGAGGAAGCGTAAGGTTACCAAATCTGATGTCCCAACAAAAAAAGAAGCAAAGGTATGCCAAATGCGATATGAACATCTCGCATGCTTTTGCCATTCTCTCCAAAACTAATTAGTTCAATTTGTTGTAGAAACAAAAGAAGACCGATGGTGAGGTAACCAAATCTGATGTCCCAACAAAAAAAAGGAGCAAAGGTATGCCAAATGCGATATGAACATCTCGCATGCTTTTGCCATTCTCTCCTAAACTAATTAGCTTCCATTCCACCGTCGCGCTACTGCGACCGCCTTGGATTAGGAACCAATTATTCGATTGTATCTTGTTATCCGGTCAGACTGTGTTTGATCGTGCCGTCTCGTGGCGTAATCCGGTGCCATGCGTTCTTATCATCAGTTTTTCTTATCAGGGTTTTGAGAGGGAGGTTGGTGAGGCTGCAAATGAAGAGCAGAAAAATGATAGCCTTATGAGGCTCTCCTGGGCACTTGTTCACTTTTGAAGGCCAAGATCTGTTCTAATATGACAGTATGTAGTATGACTGTATGGTACAGATAGTCTGTTCTGAACATGCATGCTTATAGTACAAGCATTTTGGATATGGCTCTTTAATGGTAGCAATTGTTGCTACAGACTATAAATGGCAAGTCTTTAATGATTAAAAATGACATGTATTGGTTCCAATCGGGTGTTCAATATTTGTATGTGAATTCCAGCGTTTAGTACTGGTTGTATCAGCTAAATATCTGTTGTATCCGTCTGAACTCTGAATGTTTGATAGTCTTCTGAATATCTGAATAGCGATGGCCATGAATGTTTAATGGTCTTCTGAATATGTGAACAGGGTCATGGCCATCTCTATGCTGAATCGGTAGTGCATAGCTTAGAAATCTGTGCGGCCATTGGATTAGTTCTGGGCGGTGGATACAAGGCCGCCAGTCACAACGTGACTTACCGAAGGTAAGTCACTGAATCCTGATCCGACGATGTGATGGGGGCGCCGCCGCGCCGGGGTGGAGATGTGATGTGAGAGTCTGAGAGATGTGCGCGGCGAGGCGAGCGTGGTGGTGGTGCGGGCGTGCGGCGGCAGGCGGTGGCTTTTCTGTTGCTCTTTCTTTGCTGGGCGTGGTGTGGTGTGTACTGCTCCGGTTCCTTTTCTTGTTGGCAAGGGTTTTCGGTTGGTTTTGGACCACCTTGCGTTGGGCACCTTCTGGAACAATTTATTCTTCAGGGCCTGGGAGTGATTCTGAATTTATGATGATCCTCTTGGAAAGATCACGATCACGATGATAGGCTTTCTACCGTGAATAGATAATTTAGAAGTTTAACTATATGTTATTTTAAAATACCACTATTTAAATTTAATAAATACACGAAGGAATATTACACGTCATTTATAGTAAAAAGTTTGAATGTAAATAATGTTTTAAAGTGCTTCCTGGTTCATTGAGAAAATATATATTTTTCATGTAAGCAATTATGCTATAGTTAGCAAGTTTTATATAATGAAAACTAAATATGCGGTTTGAGTAAACTTGTAAATTCTATTATAGAGCACAAACATCTACATCGATCTTAATTTGTGATCAAATTCTCTAGATGGATTGCATGTGTTATGATTGGCACTGCTTAGGTGTAGTTTTCGAGACCACGAAAAATGCAGAAGTAGGACATATTATCCTACCATTTTGATGGTGATATTTGGATCTAAGAGAACCACATGTAACACTCAATAATATAAACGCTCAACGGCATGCTCTCATAGTCATCACTTTGATGCAAATCAGTGGTCAATTTTATTTATAGCATTTTCAGTAGTGTATTTCAAATTGTTTTCCCTTTATTCTAAGTTATAGTTCATTTTAGTTTTCTCTTAAGTCAAATTAATTCTAACATTGACTAATTATTTTAAAGAATATATCAAGTGCCAAACATACTAGCAAGACCATGGCGCATTTAATAAAGCTAACTGATTGGATGTGTAAATGTTTGTGCCTTTTCTTTTAAATATGATCAAAATTAGAGAAGTTGACTTAGGTGATGCTAAAATAAACTAGAATTTAGAATGAAGGGGTATAACACTTTTTTTTAGTTTTGGTTTGTATAGAATAATCAAATGTTTCAGAAAATAGCGTAGAAAAGGAAGAAGTTGTGATTTGTATAGGAACACTTTCCTATAAAACTTGTTGGATAGAAAACTAAGTACAAGAAGTTAAAGGATGGAGAAACGATTTCTATCAACTCATTGACTAGACGATCCACTGATCAGATAGCGCCACTCTTTTCTTCTTTATTTTAAGGAATGCAGCCACTCGTCGATAGAAGCAACGGGGGTGTTCACTCCCTTCCAAGAAGGGTGAAAGTTTGATGAAAATATATATCATACCGGACACTGTAGCACACTGTAACATTTTTCGTTTGTCTGTAGTAAACATTGTCGTACCATGATCTAACTAGACTCAAAAGATTCGTCTCGTCGTGTACATCAAAACCATGCAATTAATTTTTTATTTACCTACATTTAGTGCTTCACGTATGAGGAGAGAGATTTGATGTGATAGCGAATAGTGAAGTTTGAAGAGAGAAAGTTTGGAGAATTTTTTGGAAGTGAACACCGCCGTTGGCCATTGGTTTAGGGCCTCAACCCAAGCACTCTCTCGACGTTTCAGCGAGAGCAGAGGTAGGCTGTTGGCAAGCGGGTCGGTTCGTCGTTCCCTTCAGCACTCCTCTCTCCAGCTCTCTCCAGCAGCGCTACCGTTGTCTCACATCATTTCCAATTTCCCATGTACGGTGTGCTGTGCTCCCCTCCATTTTACAACTCCCTTTCCCGCCCGAGTCACACGGCAGTGGCTGCGAGGACGAAGATTGAGATGTCTCCAGGGCATGACGCGAGGAGCAGGAGAAGAAGCCGCCCGTGCTGCGCCACGGCCTCCACTGGGTTGCGTTATGCTCTGCGTCGCCCCCAGCCCCACCCCATCCATCCACGGTACAGCGGCTTCTTGATTTGTTGCGCTCGCCCACGGCCGAGCTCTGGCCAGCGCGACACGCGTGGATGGCTAGTTGGGCAGTTGGAGATGCGGCTGCTTGCCTGGTTCTCCCCATATCTGTATATCTCCATGATTCCGTGAAGTGCGGAGCAGCCATGGCAGGGCGCAGGATGACAGAAGCCCGTCGCCGCATGAGTCAGTAACGATGGAATGGAAGACGTGGGTTGCTCTTCTAACAGTAGCTGCTCAACAAACGCTCGATCAAATGTCTGAGAGACGAAACTTCATTTAACCTCTTTGGCATTGCTACCAGGGCCACTGCTGGCTTGGTGCCTCTCCTCCTCACGGGCGCTGCCGTATGCTGCTCCAGGAAGCATATCCTAAGCAACTAGGCACTGGCCAAGCCTCTCTTTCACAGTTTCACTATATGCACTTGTGCCAAGAAGATGAACAGTAAACAAGCTAGCTAGCTGTTGATGATGTTCGTTCAAAAAAAAAAAGCTAGCTGTTGATGCATGTTAACACTTGCACAAGTCATTTTCCAATTTCATAAAGAAAATGAGAAAGATCTTCAAATTTTGAATATTGTCATGTAGCGTTACTATGTGCCACTCTCCAATCTGAAATTACCAACCAGAACGGTCTTAAGCATAATTAATTCTGACAAAACAACTTGCAGAACAAAATAAATGCTGAAACCACTTATATTTGATACAGTTATACCCATTTCTTCCAGGTTAAGAGGAAGAGCTATGTGTGATGTCCTTGTGCTTGATTCAGAGAAGCCTACCTATTCTTCAAGTTGGAGATCTGATTGATTCAGGTTTTGGAGAAGGAAGAGCTTCAGTTGAACCTAACCGCAGGTTCTGCAGGTGCACATGCCCCTAAATTCTGGCATTATGGTTTTAATTCCAAATACTCATGAATTCTGGCATTATAGTCCTTATTGGGTAAGAGTTGCAATTGCATCTGAATCTTATATCTAGCTCAACCTTCATGTATAGTAAAATGCTTCTTTGGTTACTATTAAAATATAAAATAATTTGAGTCGTTGTTTCTCAGTTATCTTCTCCCAAGTTGCTAATTCTCGATGCACTAAGCAATAATACAACTCAAATACTCCCTCCATTCCATAAAACCTGACGTTTAGGACAAGATTTGGGTCAAACATTGGGAATATAAATCATCAATAACTTTTAAATTATTGAGTTTGCAAATGTGAAAACTATATGAATAGATTTGTCTTGAAAAATACTTTCATAAAAGAATACATATATCACTCTTCGATAAATATTTATATGATAATAAGAGGTCAAAGTTGTGTTTTGGAGACCGTGTCGCTGTCTTAAACGTCAAGTTTTATGGAATGGAGGGAGTACCCACCAGCTAGAATGTCTCGTGTAAACAGTCTATACGGCCACTGGCGGAGTTATGTGTCGGCAAACCTGTGTCTCAAAAATCATCTCATTGACATGCCTCTGATGCTTCAAGCTATCTTCAGTAGTAGCAAGCGACATAGACATGAAAAGCAATTTAAGACCGATCACCAAGTAAATATATACTATAGGGTTAAATTCTTATTCTACTCTGATTTTCTTCACACGAAAGGATAACTGTTCTCGAACTTAAAAGACCTATCGTCGTTTGTGGTGGCTGCAAGTGAATGGGGGTGCAGCAGATCAGCGACTCGGCTGCAGCCCAATTTATCAAATTGGTTGCATACATACTGTTTTAGTTACTGGCTACAACAACGTTTCTAATCAACCATCAAATCAACCGAAGGTAAATATTTCCTATCACGGTCACACCAAGTCAACATTATTCACTCGCCATTGAGGTAACTACTATGTAGCATCCAAGGTCTTTTAAATTAGCATCAGGCAAAATCGACGTCTATCAACTTTAGACAAGTACTCGCCTGTCCTTTTTTAGACTCAGCATCTGGTAAAATTGATGCTCAAAATTCTTTTTTTACCGGCATATATATTATATTTGATTTCTACTATCTTGTTTCAAATTTAGGTCATTTGATTTTTTTTACCATAAGTTTGACCGTTTGTCTTATTCAAAAAAGTTATAAAAATATAGTCAAATTTAAGGTATTTTTGAAGATTTTTTATTAATAAAGCAAGACATCATAAGAAAATATAATAATTTACACAAAATTTTAAATAAGACGAGCGGTTAAATTTAAAATTAAAAAGTTTAAATGACCTGTGTTTTGAAACGGAGGGAGTACATCTTACTGTGGGTATGTGGCAGACCGGCGGGTCAAATAATACCGGTCCGGCTATACTCCGTATGTCACTATTCCGGATGGAGACGACATGCTCAGCGCGTTAAGTTTCGTCACACCTTGATTCCGATGGCTGAGCTCGCTAACGGCTTCCTTTCTTTGCTTAGCCCACAAGGCTACCTCGGTCCATTCCTCTGGCACACCGAAAGCCCCGTATAAAACTCTCACCGCCCTCCCACGGATCAAACCACCCCTCGGAAAACCGCGAAAAAGGGCAGGAAAAAGAAGGGAGGCCGCGGCATGGACGGGCACGTCGGCAAGTTCATGGACTCGGTGGGCTCCATCTTCCGCGGCAGCGACGTCCTCCCCTGGTGCGACCGCGACATCATCGCCGTAAGCTCCCTTCCCCCAAGCTCCTTGGGCCCCTCTTTCCCCTTCGCCTCTCACCGACAAACCATGGCTCGGCCTCGGCTGGCTCCCTGGGGAGAGGCGTGGTGATGTTCTTGCTCCGCCTTGTTGCCGCTTCGTCGAGGTGGCGAATTTGGGGGTGAAATGCGCGCGAATTGGCCCGGGTTTCGCTGCCCGTGCTGCTGAGTCGCTTGTTTCCGTCGAATTATGGGGGCAGATTCCGTGCAGTAATGGAAAATTCACCAACCCTACGATAGATGTCTGCTGTTGAATCAATGAATCAGCTTCCATTCCACCGTCGCGCTACTGCGACCGCCTTGGATTAGGAACCAATTATTCGATTGTATCTTGTTATCCGGTCAGACTGTGTTTGATCGTGCCGTCTCGTGGCGTAATCCGGTGCCATGCGTTCTTATCATCAGTTTTTCTTATCAGGGTTTTGAGAGGGAGGTTGGTGAGGCTGCAAATGAAGAGCAGAAAAATGATAGCCTTATGAGGCTCTCCTGGGCACTTGTTCACTCTAGACAGCCTGAAGATGTCAACCGAGGCATCGGAATGCTTCAAGGTGATATCTCCTTATCCTGTTACCTTCCCAAAACATCAGTACTTGGGAGTTTGTTTGTGAAACATGACTTGAGAAAAATTTATAGGAGTTATCCTTATATTCCTTCAGAGCACATAACTATGGATTGGGGATTTTACTGACATATGAATAGGCATTTTCTGATTATTTTCATGAAAATATTAGTATTATCATGTGAACAATAAAGAATTTACTTGTATGCAGTAGTTTATCCTGAATAAAAAAGCTCCCCTGAAATGGTAAGTGAAATTGTTTGCATCATATGCTTTTAACCATTTCCCTTGTTTTGGACCATTTACTCATGTTTTGGACCATTTACCCATGTTTCAATTGTTGGACCTCACAGCCTGTTGTAAGCATGCTTAAAACACTGAAACATGTGTAAACATTATCATTAGCATATTGAAATGTGGTGCTAATGTAGAAGAAAAGGTTTGCATACCATGTTTTAAGAAGTGTCTTACTGCATGGATTTCTGATTGACTTCTCCAGTTACACTTCCTACACTCACTTATCTGGAGGGACCCGGTTGGCGCTGTCATGAACATAGGGGCTACATTGCTGAAATTGGAAGCTTGGAAATTTAAAGGAACTAGTACAAAAGAGTTATGAAATATGGAAACTGTTATTCTTTCAATCTAGGCTAGTCCCATTAGGCTCAGAAGTCAGAACCTTGCGCGATTCACTTGAACCAAGGCAGTCGTTTTCACTGTGACCATTTTTTCTCTGTTGGACCTCTAAATTTTCAATCTGACCTTCCTGCTTTCACTCACTGGGATCTCATGATGTTATCTGTTGCCAGCTTCATTGGACAGGCCTGGCACCCCCCCTGCAAGTAAGGGAGAAGCTCTACTTATTGGCTGTTGGACATTACAGAACTGGGGATTATACAAGAAGCCGACAGCTTTTGGAAAGATGCTTGGAGGTTTGATCACAAAATGCATTCTCTATTATTCCCTTGAGATATTCCAAACTTATTTATGTATAGTCATGTGCCGTTAACGCTTCTGAATTTGTTATCTGCATGCTGACCAAGACGTTTTTCACGCTTTCTCAGATTCAACCTGACTGGAGGCAGGCCCTGACTTTGCAAAGCCTTGTTGAAGAAAAAACCAGAAGAGGTAGGTATATTATAATATTTATGCTATCCATTTTCAGAGTAGGAAAATGGTCGTCCATGGATTTTTTTTTTCACTCCCTACTATAATGGCCACTATTAAAGTATTAAGGTAGGAAAATGAATGCCCAATAACTAATAAGTTTACCATTTCCTGCTATAGTGCCCATTGACAGAAGATCAAATGTACTGATCAGGAGAGAAGTTTCACATATGCAATCTCTGGGATCTCCCCACTGCTATCAGCTGGGGACCCAGAAAAGTTGAGATCAAGACAATAGATCTTAAAAGTTGCATCTACCATGTTTCACGTATTAGAAAATAATGATAGAGCATACTTATAATTTTGCACTGTTTATGGTTCTTCTGACTTGGGTTAACTCTTGCTGGTGGTTGAATGCAGATGGTATGATTGGCATGGCTATCATCACTGGTGCCTTTGGACTTGTGGGGCTTGTTGCCGGTGGTATAATTGCTGCTGCCTCGTCATCTTCATCCTCATCCAGAAAGAAATGAGGATCTCTTGTGAAATGAATAAGAAATCAAGATGGGCAAAAACTTGATGACCTTTTTGTGCTCTGCGCGTGAGACCAGCCTTGCATCGTGTTCAAACGAGAGAGATGTATTGTTAACATGATAGTAGTCGGTACTCAGTAGAGGAGGATGAGGCCCTATGAATCGGTGATTGTATTGTTTCCAATATTTGGACTGTTGTACTCTGTTGCAGCAGAACATGCTGTCACCATATAATAAGAGAATGCACCATAACCTCCTAGATTAGTTCATTCCTCACTGCAAATCACAAACTTTCATATTACTTGCAGCAAATTGTGTTGTGGCCTCAGAAGTCCCAAACATTCTGCTCATAATATTGCCCTCCAAGCAGAAAAGGAGCTTCTTGGAACTATCAAATAGCTGCACAGAAGAGATGGTTTTGGTTCATCTGAACTTATGAACCTTTTGAAATCTTGAAGAGAACCGGTTAATATGCGTCGGAACTGTTTTGGTCTTTGTACATGTTCAACAAATTTCCATGTTTCCAGTGCATAACTAATAAGTCCCTGACAGGACACTGGCATGAACAGCAGCTAATGATGCACTCTGGTGTCCAGTGCACTAATAAGTCCCTGACCTTGTACTCCTCTTTGATTCATCCAGAAAAAAATGAGGATCTCTTGTGAAATGAATAAGAAGTCAAGATGGGTAAAAACTTGATGACAAGTGGATATCACCATTGTGCTTCTTGTGAAAGGATACTTTTTTGTGCTCTGCGCATGTTCAAACACGAGAGAGATGTATTGTTAACATGATAGTAGTCGGTACTCAGTAGAGGATGAGGCCCTATGAGGCTATGAATCGGTGATTGTATTGTTTTCAATATTTGGACTGTTGTACTCTGTTGCAGCAGAACATGCTGTCACCATATAATAAGAGAATGCACCATAACCTCCTAGATTAGTTCATTCCTCACTGCAAATCACAAACTTTCATATTACTTGCAGCAAATTGTGTTGTGGCCTCAGAAGTCCCAAACATTCTGCTCATAATATTGCCCTCCAAGCAGAAAAGGAGCTTCTTGGAACTATCAAATAGCTGCACAGAAGAGATGGTTTTGGTTCATCTGAACTTATGAACCTTTTGAAATCTTGAAGAGAACCGGTTAATATGCGTCGGAACTGTTTTGGTCTTTGTACATGTTCAACAAATTTCCATGTTTCCAGTGCATAACTAATAAGTCCCTGACAGGACACTGGCATGAACAGCAGCTAATGATGCACTCTGGTGTCCAGTGCACTAATAAGTCCCTGACCTTGTACTCCTCTTTGATCTTCTCCATAGCAATCTGGTGTTCTGCGTGTCAACATTACCGGACTACAACCTGCGAGTCTGCGACGACGCGCCCCCAGTTGATCCCTTGTGCTAGCTAGCTAGCTTCGTTAATCGTTATTTTACAAGACGCGTTTACCGTTTGGCTGTCTGATGAGAGTTGTTTATTTATTACAAACACGGTTACAGTCGACGCTGTCTTCCGGGCCGGTGTCGCATTAACGTACATTTCTCCTCCTACGATTAAAAGACGAAACGCTTCCATGGCCGTGTTGCCAACCTGGCCAAAACGCGAATTCTCCACCGATGGTGAATTACTAAACGCCACCACAATTCATTAATTTCCCCAGCGTTTTTGTATCTGAATTGATTCTGTAGCATGCAGTGCATCTCAATTCATGTTATAAATTGCTACTCCGTACTAGTTACATGTACAGGTGACAAGTCTGCAGCGAGTTTTCGTTTATGTAGGCAACGCAACGCAACCCACCCGAACCCGATGCCGCAGCAGGTCCTCGCGCAAGCCAGCAGCAATAGCTCACCGCCGGCGTCGCCCCAGCCGCCGCGTCTCACTAGGCAGGCCCCGAGGAAGCAGGACAGGGAGAGGGAGGCGCCGCCACCGCCCGCAGCCATGGCCGCCGACGACCACCAGGACCTCATCAGGGCATTCGCAGGTACATAAACATACATATATATATATGTACACTTCTTCTGGTGTGCGCTGCATGCATGCGCCGGCGAATGCTGACACGACACGAAATGAAGGTATGGGCGGGCTGGGCGTGGACGAGGCGGCGCTGGTGTCGGCGCTGGGGCGGTGGCGGCGGCAGCCGGAGCGGCGGGCGCAGTTCCGGCGCGGCTTCCCGGGCTTCTTCTCCCTGAGCGCCGGCGCCGGCGCCGGGATCGAGCGGTGCGAGGACGAGTACCTGCGGCACCTGGAGGCGGAGTTCTCCCGCTTCAGGGACGCGGCGATGCTGTGGGCGATGCACCCGTGGGAGCGCGACGCGCGGTGGGCGCACCACGTCCTCCACGGCGGCCGCGAGCACGAGCCGGCGCCGCGCGCCCTCGCCGAGGTCGCCTGCGCCCGCGCCGCCGACGACCTCCTCGGCGCCCGCCGCGCCTACCACGCGCTCTACCACCGCTCCCTCGAGGAGGACGTTGCCTACCGCGTCAAGGACGCCACCGCCGCCGTGCGTTTCCGGCCTGCTTCTCTTAAATTCCTTTTGTTTTTAGAAAGCTTCTCTTCAGTTCTGGCAGTGTGCACACTCACAGTCAGACAGCTGACACGCTCAAGTTCTTGGCTTTGGCTGCAGCTGCTGGTTGGGCTGGTGACAGCGTACAGGTACGAGGGTGAGCGCGTGAGCGAGGAGCTGGCGGCGGAGGAGGCCAAGGCGCTGGCGGCCGCCGTCAAGGCCGCGCCGGCGGCGAGGCTGGTGCAGAACGAGCAGGTGGTGAGGATACTCTCCACAAGGAGCAAGCCCCAGCTCAGGGCCACCTTCAAGGTCTACAAGGAGCTCCACGGCAAACCACTAGAAGAGGTCGATCTCTGCTCTGCTGCTCCATTCTGAATTGCCATTTTTTTAACCCTCGAACAAAAAAATGTTTAAAGACAGACTTGATTAATAAAAACTATACCTGATCAGGACTTCGCCGGCGAGCCGTGCCTGCAAGATGCCGTGAGGTGCCTGGACTCGCCGGCCAGGTACTTCGCCGAGGTGATCGGCAGGGCGTTCAGGGACGACGCGGACAAGCAGGCCAAGGCGGCGCTCACCCGCGTCGTGGTGTCCCGCGTCGACGCCGACATGGAGGAGATCAAGGACGCCTACGCCAAGCAGCACGGGGCCAAGCTCGCGGACGCCGTGGCCAAGAACACCCACGGCCACTACAAGGACGCGTTGCTCGCTATGATCGGCAAGTGAAGGAGACCCAGGGTGTTGTGGCCGCTAGTGCCACGCGTGAATAAGAGATGTGCTTTCGATGAATCAGTTGAATAAGTTTGTGCCCATCTATTCCTCAAAAGGGTTTGTACCCATCTCGTTTATTTCAGTTGAATGGAAAAAAGAACAGCATGCAGCTTGTCATGAACTTTGTATGGGATATGATACATCCATTGCAAGTGGCAGGCAGGAATTTAACAAGTGGCACCATGCTTGCACAAGTAAACCAACGGCCCAGACTATTTGGCGGGCATACAGACCATCCATTTATTCCTTCCGATGTTAATTTCCAAAACATTGTGTTGGAAAGAACCATTCTTCCTCGGTCATAGCCAACAAACCTCCCAGATATTTCCGTGTCAAAAAAAATCCTCAGAACTCTCATAAATCTCAGATGTTACTGTAGAACTTAGCGCCCAGAGTGGCCGTTCAGTTCGCCACACAAGAAAACTAGAGGCGCGGCAAACGGCTAGATGAGAATGGAAGCAAGCAGTTATACATCCACTTCAGTCGTGACACAACGATCATCTTGTCTGGCATTCCCATGTCGAGCTTCGCCAGATCAAAAATGTCTTCTCTCAAGCTGCATTCCAAACAGTTAGGTGCACATCAGGTCAAAAGTAACCAAGAAGAGAGGACGGACTTCGAGTGGAGAGACTGACCTTAACCATTCTCCTGTTTCTTTTGCGTGTGACTCAACAGCTTTGCATAGTCTATCAAGGGTGTAAAGTACTAGTCCAAACTTGCACTGTGCCTCTTCCTCCTATATAAGGCAAAAGCAAATTCAAGGAATTACTGTATGATCGCATATCAATAATCACATAATAAGTATAGTGACAATCACCAATAGAAAGACAAACACTTGATGCCGCACACTCATAAATAAAACAAAGAAAATAAAGAGTATAAATTTCAGATATGGATGGAATTACCATTCCATTGTCCCTGTAATGCTGAAACTCCATAAGCCTTCTCTCTACATCAACAAGCAGCAGCCTCCGTTGACATCTTGCAATATTACCTCTTCCTTCAGCACCATGGTCCTGTTGAACAAGTACACGGTTAGTAAGCAAGATTTAACATACCGTCCTTTCTAGTTCCTACTTATCCACTTGCACGCAACATAAACCGTAAAGCTAAGTAACACTAGCAGCCTAACAGGTTGAATAGAGAAATGCAAAAATGCATTACTGTCTGCAACTACTGCAAATAGCTCAGAAGTGAATCTGTGAATGAGAAAGTATCTTTGTTAGTTATATACATACACGCTGAATCCATGTTCGCAGTAAGGCAAGCAGCAGAAGCGAAAGACCAAAAGCAGGAAGAGCTGCAAGAACAGCAAAGTTTATAGCATTTGCCCGAAGAATCTGATCCATTTCCAGTAGCCCCCTGTGTAATATTACTTCAATTGTCAGCAACGGTAAACAGTCAGGAAAAATATTTATTCATTTATTTTCATCGGAATTTCCAGATAGCGATTAGTTTAACTTACGATTCAAGATCCAGTTTAAGCTTTTGAATCTGAAATTTTCAAAATCGAAGGTCAGTGAAATGCTCAACTTCATTGTACATAGAAACGGGGAGAAGGGAAAGGACCTGAATAAGCATGGCACGGGCTATTTCTCCACTGAACATATTTTTAATTGGGTGTATCAATTCCATTTCATATCTGCATAATCCACATTTAAATGCAGTTCATCAAGAAAATGATTAGAAGAGACTAGTGAAAGTGACAGCAGTCCCATACTTTCATCACTCAACAGGTTAATAAAATGTGAACCCTCTTGACGAAAGAATTCACTACTAGTCATCCAAAACCAGAGAAATTCACGTATCAGCCAGTTGACGCCACAGTATAAGTACAGCAGTTTCAATAAGTAATCTCAATCTTGTGGATCAAATGTCAGATCATGTCACGAAATCATTCTAATTAGTCATGAACGACATGGTTAGTTATAAAATTTGACATTAAAGATTCACTCAATCATGGAAGCAATTGCACACATGTTGACGTTGGTTCCTAGTTTACTGAAGCATGTGGCAACCATTAGTGAGTGATCACAAACTCAAGATAAGAATGTTCCTCAGGACTAAATGTAAACAGAAAAATATTGTTGGATATACATAACTAAATGTAAACAGAAAAATAATGTTGGATAATAGTCCAGCATTAACTTGCTTTCTGCTATTCAGTATTCACATCAGGGGCCAGTTCCATTTCAAAAGAATTTTCAGAATATTTACTCAATTACTCGCATCTTGAACTTTGATGTCTCCGACACGTCTTTAAATCCACTGTGAGCTTCTAACTTTCAGAACGAAACTATTATATCACCAATTAAATCTGGACGGCTAATATAGTCTTAAAATGAGTCAACCATGAATTTGAAAGGGGCAAATTGTGTCTTGAAGTTTCAGGTCGATTATTGGCTGTAGTTGCTGGAATGTACCAGTGGATGACGGCATAATAAGTTCATGAAGTAACTAAAACTCTCTAGTTAAGTATATAACATACCAGCACCAAGTTTTCCTTTTATGAACAAAGGAAAATGTATTTCCTTTAAAAGAGGCAGAATTTATAATTTGTTAGAGGGATGTATGGAAAGTTGAAATTGCTCTCTCAAGTCTTGAGGACAAGTGGATCATAATAAAAAAAAATGGAACATATGAAATATTACTAGACTGGAAATGGAAAGCTACGGCTAGTCAGGCGGGTGTCAAGTTTGTCAAATAAGAATAAGCATAGTTCAAACAGTTTTACCTCTTTGTGAGAGTCTCCAACATTGCCTGCACTGATAAATCTTCTGGCAACTTTCGACCTTCTGTTTGCTCGCAGAAGGCTACTAACATCCTGCAAATGGCAAGTCCAACATGTAAGATGTAATTACTGGAATTAAACAATACAAAATACACTTTATGAGAAGAATGGCAAATAGTTTGCAGATAAAACAGAAAAACAAGTCAGTTGCACATGTTTGATGTGAACATTGTGCAAATAGGTATATTTGGCCCGAAACTGTTACATGCATACATGCAATTATTTGAATAATAAACCAAAAGTACCTCACAACAGCATATAAGACCAATTAAAGAGATGGATACATTGCAGAAGAATTTAATAAGTGCATACAATGCTGATTGTCATTTTCTCCACTGTATTTGGTTAAGACATGCATATCACGTACAACATACAGCATATACTGGTAAATCAATATACCCATTTGTGAATCCTAAAACATTAATTACATAAAACTAACCTAAATTTATTTAGATAAAATAGTTGAAGCTTAAAGTTACGCCAAATAGATGGCAAATTAGAAATTCACCAAGATTGCTATGGTGGTTATGTAAAAGCAGACATTGTCTTCAAGAAATCAGCATGTCAGTAGAAATTAGAGATGGCAATGATGGATAACCTGCGCAGTGAGTCTTCAGTTAGTTGGACTTCTTGTGTTTCCATTACACCTTTATCTCTTTGCTTGAATGTCTCGAAAAGCTCATCTCTAATGGAAATGATCTAACGAGTGACAAATACAGAGCAAACAGTCACACTGTGAGCGCACTGATAAAACTAACTTCAAAATTTTAGAATTCCATTTTTAACTTTAGATAGAACCTAGGAGTTCACAGATAAAATGGACCAACTTGCAGCAAAAAAAAACTCGACCTGCGAGGGGCAAGCCACTCCCCGGGCATTTCACTTAAGAAGAAGACCTTCTCACGCAGGCAAAGAAAATCCCCGAACCCCGGTCCCGCCCTGACACTGGGAAACGTAACCCGTGAGACTCCTGCCTGGGCCACACACGGTCCTCAGGCCAACCTGGGCCGTCTCTTGACCAGTGCTTTGGCACACGGGACCAGTGAGGGGATTTTTTTATTTTCCACAAATTGTGCAGCACCTAGGGTTTGAACCCTGGGTGGGAGCTCCCCAGCCAGTGGCCTTTGCCACTGCACTGTGAGCCCCTATGCACCAACTTGCAGCAATGCTCCCTAAAATTCAATGGTTCGCACAAAACTTGAATATATCAAAAATATTTATACCACTACAATAATTTGCAGTTTACATCAAATCTTCAATTAAGTCTATTTGTATGCATACACAAATAGACTAATAAGATCGAGCTTCCTCTAGCCTCGCAGAACTTATATACATATAACAATCATAAAAGCCTCTTCATGTCTTCCGCACTAAAACATGATTTACTTCAGAGACTTCAACTGACATACTGGGAAAAAATATATAAGTGCATATATAGAAAAGTATCTTACTGGTTTCTCAAAATGCTCATCCCAAAATCCAGCCACAGATTCCTTAGCATCTTGAATCCAATTGTCGATATCAGGGCTTCCCATCAAGCTGCTATGGCGTAAAAGCCATAGAGAACATACAGAGAGACCCAATGCTCCACATGTGTAGGGTAACCAGTATATGGTCAATTTGCTTGGTTTTTTATGGCTTGAGAGCTGCAATTACAGAAAATCTTTTCAGATAGTTAATAAACACAATTCTTTAAGTAGATTCATAAAGAACATATACATGTCTAAATTGTAAAGCGCTACAAGACTTCAGAAAAAAGGAATTACAGCAGCCAATTTAGCAATCAATCCAAAGTTATTTCTAGCAAGTATCCCAGAGAGTAAATTATCTATAGCATCCATTAAAGAGCAGGACAAAGTGCTAATGGAAAAGGTTCATAAAATGGTACAGTAGTATACATGAGATACAACTATACAAGTGCAACCTGAACACACGATCATGAGCTTATATGTCATGAATTTTGATGTTTCATCACTTGTCCAATGTGTTTGCTAATAGCTTTTACTTTGATCCTACTACTCTAATCGGCAAAGTCACTGGCTATTTCGTAAATTTAAACATTGTTTACAGGCAGAGGCAGCACAAACAGGTAGCGTCCAAACACTGTTTGTATAACTAGATCAAATACAATGAAATGCACTCAATGTGTTTCAACAACAAAGATCAGTGGTCTTGAACCTAAGAGGCTGAAAACAGAAATTTCAAAAGTGTGCTTGTCTTAGGAATCTATGATCGCTTACCTGAGAGGACAGAAAACTATCTAACTTCTGAAGGTTTTGATAGACTAAACTTATACCATCTGTTGATAAGCCCTCTGTCCATTCTGGACTCCCTACATCAACTTCTGGCAATTTCCCAAATAGTTCGTATGAGGTTCCATCATGTGTAAACAGTTCATCTTGCCCCTGAAAGCACTTAGTTAAAAACAATAAAAACAATAAAGAATGTCTGTTGTATCCATAATATCAGATTATACAAAAGAAAAAAAGCATTGCATACCTCACAAGCATTTCTAAGTGATACCTCCAGCTTCGAGAATGTGGTATTTAAAACAATGAATAATGTATGTAGTGATTTATCTGAGTTTTCAGTTAACCCTTCTCTGCATTTATCAACTTCAGAATGAACCTGCAGAAGAGGCAAGTTGAGTTTAAATTAATGTGGGTGATATTGTATTTGCCAGAAACACAATGCATTATCATCCATGATGAAAAGTGGAGTTGAATTTTGGCCATAGTGGTACAGTAGTTATGTTTGGAAGTACCCAAAAGGCTAACATTATACTATTTTACTCTACTAGACATGAGCAGAGAGAGTATCACAATTATAGGATTAGTACTGCTTTGTTATAATAAGTTCACTTGATAAAGTGAATAAAACAAACCTCTGCTAGGAAAGCAGCCAGGCAGTGTTGCATACTTGTCAGGGCAGCAAGTTTTGTTGACACCATATCGGACACAGAATGCAAAATGAATTGGACTGGACGCTCATTGCCCCCGAGTCTAGTCAGTGTTTGATATGTTGCATCAACAAAGGCCCTCGGACCTCTCTCAAAGATCATAAAGTACACTTTCTGAGAACTTGTTCCCTGATAAGAAGTATTCCACATGTAAATAGTAAATAGCACAAAGAATAAGATGCATCTCCCTAAATGATTAGATCTTAAAAATACCTCAAAGGGCAATGGATTAACTTAATACCTCAGCTTTGGCCTGCCAAAATAGTAAGCTTTTGTGAATATTGTGCAAATTAGTCAGGGTGTGTTGCACAACATCATCTAAGATGACAAAAGCTTTGGGCATATCACCAGCAATCCTACAAAGAATAAATAGTCAGAAAGAACTTCAAGTAACCCTGCTTCATTACAGTTACAAATGGCAGATGAAATATTAGACCATAGGTCCACATAAATAGGTCAACAAACCATTGGCTAAAGAAAAATCATGGGGGCCTTTGTTACTTTTGCTGAGCAATTTATAAGAAACCATACCGAGTTCCATGTATCCCACGACTTGTAATAGCCCAAAACTCGCACAAGTTTTAGTGCCTAGTCAGCACTCAGCAGTTTAACATAAGCAAATATGCAAAGCGAAATCACACAGAAGCACCTGAGCTCTACATTGTTCAAACAAAAATTCGCAAAGACACTTCCTAAATGATTGACCTCAGCGACACTCCTAGACCAGCTAACAATTCAAAGTTAGAATCCCAAGCACGCGGGTAGCTTCTGTACTCTAGGAACCAGCATATGAAGCTCAAGCGCAAGTCCGTTACAGGGAATTCTCACCGAGCGGAGTGTGCGGCTGCAGGGCGAAGCGGGAGAGGTAGAGCCGCGCGCCTGCGACGGCGGCGGCGGCGGACGCCGAAGTAGCGGCGCTGGAAGTCGGAGACGGCGGCGAGGAGGCCGGAGGAGTCAGGGAGCGGAGGGAGGCGCGCGACGAGGGATCTCCATGCGCGCGCGGGCGCGTCGAGCGCGGCAGCGGCTAGGCTCGAGGCATTGGAGGTGTCGCCGGAGCTAGGGTTCTGCGGTGGCGATGCCGCCATCGAGGTCGGGGATTCGGGGGGACGGCTGTAGTGGGTTTCGGGTTTGAAATTTGTTCTTTTTGGGTTTTGAGCTGACTTTGGTTTCTAATTCAACCGGGCATCTATTGTTCTTCTTGCTGAGCAAGTTTTTTTTTTATTCATCTCATAAACAAGTTCTTATTCTTGCAAATTCTCAAAGAAAAAAGAAAGAAAATCAAACAAACAACAAATTTGTTGTGCAGCTTCCGGAAAGCTAGATTCTCATAAATACTGAGTTTATATGAATAACTAAAAATCTCAGTTGTCTAAGTTTTTTGATAGAATTGTTAGCCTAGAAAGCTAAAAACATCTTCTAGTATATTGTTCACTTTTTGAGAGTCAGCGGCAACTTTTGGAAAAAATTTCAAAAGTTGCAGCTCAAACAAACATGTCCTAAAAATACTTCTTTAGTTTCAGCATATACATTATTTTAACTTTGTAATATGTGATTGCATGATACATTAACATGTACAAACCATATATATGTATGCATTAATAAAAAAGTAGAAAGTCATATTTCATCCTAGATTCACCAAAATTAAATTGATGTGTAGTAATATGTGGTAATGTTGCTGTATTTTATAAATGTGATAATTTGGCGTAGTAAAAAAAATACCTTGGGATGAACTAAGATTGCCTACATTTTGAAATGAAGGTAGAAGTCCGTAACAAGTAGTCAATGATTATGGTTACTATAAGTGTTTCTTTGCAAAATAATTATATTCATGTTAAAATATGCAATTTCTCAATATGTATTTGAACCCAAATTCTATAGTAGGAAATATAAAATAAAACCATAAATTGTTAAATAAATGGATTTATTAAAACTAGCTCTATGATGGGTGTTACGAGATTATCAAATCTGGACTTTTTGCAACCCTAAATTTTAATAATTATCAAACTTATGAAAATACAACTAAGCAATCTCCATATATAATACATTGCCTAATCTGTAGTGATCACTAACTTTTTTGGTTTATGTAATCTAAACAACGATAGTGGATGTTACTAGAAATGAGAGGCAATTAGGACATGTTTACATCTCAGTGCTTATTGGCAAAATGCTAAATTTTAATGCCAGTCTATTCAAATAGAAGTATTAGTATATGTGCTAAACTTAGGCCTAAACGCAAAAACATTAGCTGGAGGATGAAACTAGAACCTTGATCCATCTAAATAGGCATTTATCAGTGCCACCATACATATGCAAACTTTAATAACAATAGATAATAGAAGAAGTTAATTGGCAAGAAGTTAATTGGCTAGATAAATCATAGGAGAATTTAATCTCTATACTATAAAGATCCTAAACAATTGAAAACATTTTTCACCTAAAAAAATCCATACCCTCCTCTCACACCGGACCCACCTGGCGGAATTTTTTCTGTCTACCAGGCGGTAGACGGATGAAAATTGCATGTTCCGCTGTGAATCCGTCAATTCGCTAATGTTTTTGTCACCTAAGACTCTACCCATACCTAAGCGGGTCCACCTACTCATGATATACCCACATTTGTAACCACGTCTATACACAATTATCCCGTATTGCTAATAAACAATAGATTGGAGAGTCTTTTCCATATAAATAAAGACCAACTATCTCAAAGATGATGTGCATCTACATTTAAGAATAATATCTAAAGCTCTCTATACATAAGAGAGCGAATATAAAAGTATTTTTAAAAACGCTTGGCACGACTGGTCTGTTTACCATGCTCCACTCAAGTGATATTGTTTTAGTACATATGTGTCATTAATAAACGTGCGTGCCGCACATGCGTTCATGCTAGTTAGCTTTAATAACATGGCATAATTATCTCAAATAATCGGAGACTGGATCGGTTTATCTCGAGATTGATGAAATTATCACAAGCGCGTCGTAGTTGACAGACACTTCGTCTATCACTAAAATAATAAAATAATAGCGCAGTTTAAATTTTATAATAAATCTTGAAAATACAAGCGCCCACGTCGAATCGAGGACTCAAACTCAAGTGTACAAATTTTATCAAAAGAAACCTTACCAGCTGAGCTACACTCAATTCACAAGTAGAGACAAGTTTCGTGTTAAGAGCAACTCCAACGGTTCCCCTTTCCTCTTTCCCTTTATTTTTGCTATAGGGGAATCCCCTTTCAGATTTCTAACATATTGGGGAGAGGTGCTCCGGCAGATCCCTTTCTCCCTTTCCCCTTTCTATCTATCCTCACATCCGGTCCCACATGTCAGTGACTAAACTATTTTTTTCTCTTCTTCGTCGTCTCCACGCTGCTTCAGTTCACTCGCCATTGGATACAAGCTACGAGCTGCTTCAGTGACCAAATAGGAGCAGCTACGAGCAGATTACGTGGATGGTTAACAGTGCGATGCCAAGCCAAATCCTGCAGCTGGTTGCGCCGTACCGCCGGCGAGCCCTGTGACGGCCACGGAGGAGCGATGATTCCCGTGACTGTAAGAAGGCGTCGGAGGTGTTCTGCCAGCATGCAGACGGTGTCAGACTGCACGCCGGGGTTGGGGTCGCGGAGCGCGGCAACGACTTCCTCGCTGCGCCCGGCGTCAGCACGGACCTGGCGCGCGAGGTTGACGGAGTTGTCATAGACTGCGCCGTGGCCGTCGGGGAGCAGATTGAAGCGTGGACCACGACGCACTACCATGGCGAGGCGCCGGCGAGCTGCCACGGCGTGCGGCAGGGGTGGCGTCGTCGGGATGGCCGCTGCTTTCGGCGGCTGCGGCGACGTGCGGGATGCGAGGCGGCGGCGCGTCGGGATGCCAGGCGGCGGCGCCTCCCTCGTGCGTGCGAGGCAACCAGAAAAGCAGGAAAGAGGAAAGGGGAGAGGAATTGCCTCCCTTTTCTAAAGGGGAATTGGATTGAATTAAAAGGGATTGAGAAAAAGTTATAGTGAAAAGGGAATAGAAAGGGGATTTGTTGGAGCTGTGTTTTTTCCTTTCAATCCCTTTTAAGTAGAAATATAGGGAAAGGGGATTGTTATTGGGGACCTGTTGGAGTTGCTCTAAGTAGCTCAGGCCAAACCAGCTAAAGGATCTATAAACACCCTTACTTCGCTCATTGGCAAAAGGCCAGCAAAAGTATGTACGGCTTTAGAGTTTAGAGTTATCTAATGCGAGTCTTGTAAAACATAGCTTACGTGTACTCTACACTAGTACACCACACACGTTATTTAGTAGTCATTTTGAAACTTTATCATTTAAGAGTGGTGCATATGGATTAAAAAAAATGTGTAAGATGACTCTGTTGTAGTGATGTGTAGTTCAATTGAGACGATAACATTCTTTAGCAAGGGCAAAAAAAAACAAAGAAACTAGAAACATGAATAGGATGATGATATATAATTTGAGAAGGCTATAACGATAGTTTCTTTGTTTTGACTTATAAGTTATTTTAGTATTTCTAGAAATATTGTATATATTGACGTTGGGTATATTTAAAATATGGTAGCACTATATATATATATATTTAAAAATGAGACTATGAGAGGTATGTTTTTGAAATTTATTACTGATGATGCTGCTTGCTCGTTTGAACGTGCAAAAATACAGGGGCCATGGAACGGGGGCACCGCTATCCACATACAAGTGGCTGCCACCCAGTGACCCAGTTAAGGCCATCCCAAATTCCACTCCCAAATTTACTATGCAAAAAGACGATTTCCAATCACATCAAAATATCATAGCATGCATGAAGTACTAAAACTAGATGAAATCAAAAACTAATTATACAGTTTTGTTGTGCTCTGCGAGACGAACATTTTGAGCCTAATTAATTAATTTTTGGACAATTTTTTACAAATACAAACGAAATACTACAGTGGCGCAATGATTACGAAGTGATATCATACTCCCAAATTTATACTCCCAAATTCATCCTCCCAATTCTAACATCTAAACAACAAGGCCTAAGCTGACAATTTTCGGCTGTGTTTGGTTGGCGCCGTAGTTTGCTACGCCGTAACTTCGGCACGCCGCAGCTGCGTTTGGTTCGCGCTGAACTTCCGGCACCTGCGCCACACCTTCGGCGAGCTGGCTGTTTTTACCGTTGAAGCGAGAGCTGCAGCTCGCCAAAACTGTGGCGAACGATTTGTCCGCCTCACTTGCGGTCGCCTGATCGTAGCTGCGGCCAGACGCGTTTTGCGAGGTTGGCTGGGAGAACAAGAAAACCGGATACATCGCGGAAATGCCACTGGGATCATGCAACAAAATTAGTCAAAGTTTTCCCACGAAAAGAGTTAAATTGACTGTTTGCTTTCAGATAATGTCTAATCTGGAAGATTGTTCCAAATTCCTTTTTTTTCCCTGAACTTGGGCCCTGTTTAGTTCCCTTAAAAAGGGAAAAATTCTCTCTTCAAACTTCATTATTTATCTGTCACATCAAATCACATCAAATCTCTCTCCTCATGCATGGAGCACTAAACGTGGGTAGATAAAAAAACTAAGTACATGGTTTACACGACGAGACGAATCTTTTGAGCCTAGTTAGGTCATGATAGGACAACAATTACCATAAACAAGCGAAACGTGCTACAATGCGCTATAATGTCCAATGTGACTTTTTCACCTCTTTCCGGAAACTAAACACCCCCCTGGGCGATATACAAGCTCAAGGTAAAATTTTTGAAAGTTGTTCAAATTCTCATAATATCCTCACATTACGTGTCCCTCTCCCTCTTTCAGCGCCAGGGTTCTGAGCAGTACTGCATCAACGGCAATACTAGTACTCCGTATACTACTACTAGTATTTGTAACATTTTTGTTTGGCATCGATTTCTTTCGAATTTCCTAGGAGTTGTATTTAATTTTTTTTGAAACATAAGTTGTATTTAATTTAGCAGCAGTATAAATGAATGAATGGAAGGGCGAGTCCCGAGGGGCCGGGAGGATCCAAACAAACGGCGCACGGTACGAAAAAGCTTCACGAGACAAACAACCAGAGCAAGAAAACAAAAAAACAACCAGAGGGGACACCGGACACAGAGAGAGAGAGAGAGGGGGAGGCATTCATTCGAAATCCCTTTGCCTCTCTCCTCTCTCATCTCGGCCGCCGCCGCCTCGCTTCGCCAGCCATCGCCGCCGCCGCCGCCGCCGCAAGCGGGCGAGATCAAGGCGGCCTAGCCGGGCCATTCCGTATTTCCGGTCCCTCTTCCGCCGAGGTAAAGCCCTGCTCTAAATCCATTCTGCTTTCATTTCTCTCGGGGATTATTTTTCATTGTTTTCTGGGTGAAAGATTGGATTTTTAGGGAGGGAGGGTGGGGAAGAGATGTTAGGGTCGCTCTGGCGACACTGCTCGAGCGATTCAAATGTGGCCGAGCGGGTGGAAGCCAAGGCGTTAAGTGCTTGCTTGCTTGGTTGTCAGGGTTCGGGCAGTTTTTTTTCGTTTCGTTTCTCGATCTGATGCAATTTCGTGCCGCTTGTCCGCTTGGATGCGCTCCTTTCTTGTGTAAATCTCCTTGCTTCCCCACCAGGATGCGATTTTTTCATTGATAAACATCAGAAAGAATTAAGCTTTGGTTGTTTAGCCCACAGGGTTCTTGACATTTTGTTCAATTTGAAGTGCACAAAACGAATGAAAAATAATAACACACCATCGCTCTTAAGGTGTGTCCCTTTTTTCTTCTTATGAAAGGCATACTAATAAAAGCTTGGTACGAAGCCTACCTGAAAACTTTGAACAAGTCCACGGGACTCGTGAGATATTTCTTGCGTAAGTAGGAAGACCTGTCTGGTCAACACTTGTAAGCATCACCTGAGGACCTAGAGACCATGTACTCCATTTATTCCAAAATCTATTAACAGTGCTCAATCATATCGCTAGACTGTATTGGAACTGTAAAATCGTACTTATCATGAAGAGATGGCAAGGAATATTTTTTAACAATAATCAGTATGCACAGACTACTTACTGAAGTGTCATTTCCCCCTAACAGGATCAGATAATTCCAAGACCCTGATGATGGCCACAACTGGTTATATTGATGATTCCTGTTCTGAGGTTATTGATCCCCCAAAGACCGAGGTACTTGATGTTACCGAACTCGCTGGTGACCATATTCATCATACACCGAAGCCAAATGTGGTGGTGTCTAGCAGTGTGCGTGAACTTCTGGAATGTCCCGTCTGCTTGAGTGCCATGTATCCTCCCATTCATCAGGTGCTCATTCATAGCGATCCATTGCATGCCTATATCTATACTTTTTAAATTAAATTAATCCCATTCAGATGTAGTTGTTTGGATGAGAATTATGGTTTGGTTTAAGAATTGCTTTCAGACTTTCAGTATCTAGGTGTTTGCATGCAAATTATGGTTGACTGGTAGTATGTAGTTGTTTTGATGAAAATTATGGTTTACTGGTTTAAGAATTGCTTTTAGTATTGTGAACTGCTATCACAATTTTAGTCTGACCCATTTCAATTTTCTGGAAACGTTTAATCTCAAGTGTTTAAAAAACACAAATTGTGTTTTTTTTTTCTGGGTATATGGTGCAAAGCAGTAAGATATTCTGCACTTCTGCTGTATAACTTCTATTCAACTATTAAAATTGTATTTTGTATGGTAGTGATGTCATCTTTTGTCTATGCAGTGTTCTAATGGTCATACATTGTGCTCTGGATGCAAACCAAGGGTCCATAATCGCTGTCCAACTTGTAGGCATGAACTGGGTAACATAAGATGCCTTGCTCTCGAGAAGGTGGCTGCATCTCTTGAACTTCCATGCAAGTACCAAAACTTTGGGTGCTCAGGCATATATCCTTACTACAGCAAGCTGAAGCATGAGTCACAGTGCCAATACAGGCCCTATAGCTGTCCATATGCTGGATCTGAATGCACAGTTGCTGGCGACATTCCATACTTGGTAAATCACTTGAAAGATGACCACAAAGTTGACATGCACAATGGCTGCACCTTCAACCATCGTTATGTCAAGCCAAACCCTCATGAAGTTGAGAATGCCACCTGGATGCTTACGGTATTACTCGTTTACATCAACACACTGATTAACAGTTTCTATTGGGTGTCTTTTCTGGCTGTGGTTTCCTTCTTCAAAGATTGAACTTCAATTTTCCATAACTTCTAGGTGTTTCCGAAGCGAAACTGTTTGTATATTTGTCAAATATTAATTTGACATGTGTTTGTCAACCTTCAACTATCTGTCAGACATATACAATAAAGGTGCTGATAACTACACAGTGGTTGGGTTGATTTTTTCTGTCTCATACAAGACACTGCATGTACTGATCCATCATCCAATTTTAATGAACAGTCTTTGACTGTTTCAAGTCAACAGTGCAAAACATTTCAATTTTCTTCTTGATCTGCCACCTTATCTCACTGATTGCTCCCAGAGGAATGAAAATGTGATGTTTCATCTTAATTGTCATTACCATTAAACAAACAATGAAGTAAACAAACTAATTATAGTTATCTCATGCAGGTGTTTAGCTGCTTCGGCCAATACTTCTGTTTACACTTTGAAGCCTTTCAGTTGGGTATGGCCCCTGTCTACATCGCCTTCCTGAGGTTCATGGGAGATGATGCGGAAGCGAAGAACTACAGCTACAGCCTAGAGGTGGGAGGCACTGGGCGCAAGATGATCTGGCAAGGGGTGCCCCGCAGCATCAGAGACAGCCACCGAAAGGTCCGTGACAGCTATGACGGGCTGATCATCCAGAGGAACATGGCCCTGTTTTTCTCTGGCGGTGACAGGAAGGAGCTCAAGCTCCGGGTCACTGGGAGAATCTGGAAGGAGCAATAGGATGATCAGGTAGCCCACCGTCTTCTCGTTGTCATGAGCCCATGAATCACATTAGCAAGAGCTGTAGCCACGTGCAGGAACCGATGATTAGTAGTTTTTTTTTTTAGCTTGCTCTGTGTTGCTATTGTCTTTTGGCTTCTGTAGCCTGGTGACAAGGGGGTGTAGCTCATCTCATGTAAACCAGGAGGGTACTGATGTAGAATTCGTAGAGATCTCTTCTTTGATTTTGAACTGTGTAGGAGCTGCAATTCTGTGATATAGGAGAATCTAATGGCAACTCATGAGATGCAAATGATATGTGCTTGGGATTAAGTATGGTGAAATGCTAGAAAGGATCCCTTCTGGAGTGCCACGCTGTCCCAAGATTAAAAGAAAAGAGGGGTTGAAGATGTGAACACTCAGGGTTTCATGCCGTCTTCATTCTTCCGGAGCAGAGAGGAAATGGAGTGCTGAGTAAAATGAAAGAGGAAAGGTGTCACGGGCAGGGATTTGTGGAACGTTTGTGGAAGGAATATGGCGTAGATTGTAATCAAAGGAAGTAGCCGGCCTTGGCCATGGACCACGGCGGAGCTATGGTGTCGCTCAACGTCGCGCTACATGGCAGGGCAAGGAGGCGATAGAGTACAATCTTAAAGTCTAAATCTCAACTCTACGCTGGGTCCAACTTATATATGATGGCCCAGGAACAATCCTAACCAATCACGACTTATTGCTCACGAAATAACTCTAGAATCCTAACAAACCAAAACTAACTAAACTCAGGCGTCGGTCTTTCCTTCGTGGCTGCTATCTTTCTTCCTGCGCCTGGAGTACTGCAATCCCCACATGACAAAAGGTTTCAAACATGCCTGCTCCAGATATCAAGATTTTGAAATATATATTGCCCAAAACTTGAATTATGCATGAAACTAAACGAGAGACTAGCGGTACTACGAGCAATTACTCAGTACCGTACTTCTTCCACTCAACTCTATTGATCTTTACATCCATCTAAACGTACACGATGAAGTTTTATGTCTCAGTAACATGAATGTGGTCCTTCAAATCTCATTATACAGATTTAGTTCGTGTATGCAGTGGGGCTGTGGCTGTTCATAAAACTGAACACATATGACACAAAATCATAATCTCAATTGCAAGAAAAATAATGTATTTTTTAAATGATGTCATAACAAAAACTGAACACATATGAACTCAAGCTTTCAGTTTGTTCACATATGAAGGACAAGTGATGACCCTAGTATCTGGAGTTTGTGGTTTCTTTTCTGTACAATTGGAATTATAAATCTCAAACAGGAGCAACCATTATTGGCAAAGATGGAATTCACCTAAAACAAACAGACAAGCTTTTTATTTCATACAATGAACATTTCTTTATATAAGTTACAAACTTTCAGTTTGAGAGTCACTGCAATTTTGTTACTGGTTTCATCACATTGTGAAACAGAGAGATGAAGCATATTAGTCTCCTTCCTATGAATTGTCATAAAACACCAACTTCAACGATGATGAAAATATGGGTTCATTCTATCGATATGATTAGTGGGTGTCCGTGTCTGTTTACAACATTTTACAGACCCAAATTAGTATTCTGGGAACACACAAATTCGCAATGCTGAATTTCTGCTAGTTTAATTATCTGAAATATTGAGCCACCTATATTTGTCTTTTTTCTCAAGCTTGTCATGTGGAAAGAACAATTCTCAGGTTAAAGGCTGCTCTGCCCCAACTCTTGTTCCAAGCCTCTACACAGCAAAAGTGATACTAGATCCAAGCCAATCCTTAGGTTAGGAAGTGATCTTGCATTGCTGAAAAACATCAAGTTTTGCAATGCACACATGACGCATTGCAAACCATAACACTAGATTCTTCAAGACTTAGTATTGCAGATTTCGCTGTTACAGATGAGGTTCTCGAATATATAAGTTAACTTTTTAACTGCAAGATCATAGTATTGCAAACCACAGGACTAGGGTTCTTCAAGACAAGCGATGGTCCATTTTTTCTTTTACGCAAAATAATATATTGCTAGTAAACTAGGAACAACATAATCAGATGTACATGGGGTTCAAGAAACAATAATGTGCATCGCATGTTTCAGAATTCAGGCATTACAAATGCTTACCTGGAGCCAAGCAAACATCTAAAAGAAACAGCAAAGATAGGGCATATATACAATGGGCAATGCTCTTAGCACAACCTTCCTTACATTGATCAACCCCACTCTGGATATCAATGTTCAATATATTCCACATTTCATAAACACACAAATATACAAGAGATGACACCTTAGTTACCAATTGTGATTTCCCATTGCAGATTTTACTACTATACAGCCCAATAACCCTATTGGCATATTGTTCTCTTCCTGAAACTCTAACACCAAACCCAATCTCCAACTGTACACACAACCAAACTCAATCTCCAACTGTACACACAACCACAAGTTTATAGCATACATCAGGCCAAGGAAACAAGTAAGGCCCCTAAATCTCTATTCCTCTGGTCCTTCTATACTACAAGAAAGGTTTCTCAATACATCTCATACACAAACATGTACAATATTTTGATATGTCACCTTAATCATAAGGTGCAATCATAGTGCTGCAGATTTCAGAAGTGCAAGGGCCAAGAAACCATTTGTTCTCCTCCGGCCCTCCCCGAACACTGAGAGCTGCCTGAATCTCTAACTGCGTGCGTAACCACAACATACCACAGGCCAAGGAATCAAGGAAGGCTCCAGTTCTTTGGTTCCCGTAGTACTGTTAACAACTTAACGCGGTAGGTTCATCTACTGGGCGATCAAGAACAGCAATTTGGGCAGCGTACCAAGCCGTTCTCGTTGCACTCGACGCAGCGGCGGGCGCGGCCCTCCTCCTCCACGAACACCTTGCGGGAGCCGTCGCAGGCGCTGCAGGGCACAAACCGGAATCCCCCGCAGGCGCCGCAGACGAAGGCCGGGTCCTGGCCCGGGGCGCCCTCGAGGACTCGGCGGAGCTCGCCGGACTCGTGCAGGCGGCGGACCTCGTCTGCGCCGAGAAAAGGGGAGATGAAGGTGTGGGGAATCAGGGGGAGTTCTGACTTGGATTATTGGTGACGATGACAACAAAGCTTTCTGCTAATAATATTGCTCTTGAGTTATTAAAAAAACAGATACACATGGTTGACAACCAATAGTCTTACTTTCATTTTATCTGTGATGTATATAAATTATAATGCAGAATAAGTACAAGTGTACGGAGTACAACCCAATTGGTCTGGCGTATTATGCTGTAGATTTTATTTGGGATAAAAAAGGCCAATTTGCTGGTTAGAAAAGAAGATGGATCTCTCCACTCATGAGTGTCGCTGCCCTCCTGGTGGATTTTCCCCAATCCTCTCTTGCCATTGTTTTGCTAGAGTTAGGTTAAAGCTTGTTGAGCTGAAAAATGCCACTTCCCTATAAAAGGATAGAAAATGGACTTGTCAAGAGAGGATAGAACTAGCACTAATATCTTCTTAATGATCTAATAGAAGCTTTGAACCTTCATAAGTTCAAGTAATTGAGAGTTTCATTGAAATCTGGTATGCATATATTTATTTTAATTTCACAGAATTGGAGGAGAATATCGTGAACCATATTACTTTTGCGGAATTTCTTTCTCTCTCTCGGGTGATATTCTCTCTCCTTTTCACCCACATTTGCATGGCTGGGATTCTCTCCAAGATTCGTGCGCTCTTTTCTTTGTTGGGCCTTTTCGGTTTGCTTTGTCGGCCCGTTTAGTTTCGCGAGCCCGTAGCCGTAGCTCACCCAGATCGTATTGTTTTCTCTCGTCTGCTGCTCCGGCGGGAGCTCCAGGGGATCCTCGCCGCGCGGGGCCGCGGCTTCTCGCCCCCGCAGCTCCTCGTCGGCGGCGCCGACAAGGTCGGACACCTGCACGAGTCCGGCGAGCTCCGCCGCGTCCTCGAGGGTGCCCCGGGCCAGGACCCGGCCTTCGTCTTGCTTATGAGCCACATTAAGCAGTTTAATCCATCTCCGGTTTTGCTTAATTTCTGTGATATTTGTTCTTTCAAACTTTCAACAATTTCACTAATTTTAGCAAGTATAACAACACAAATAGCACAAAATAACATAACCTCAATAGGATCACACGCTTGGTATTCACTGGGATTGCGTTCAGCACATGTTCAAACACCATGCTTTATAACATAATAAATGTTGAATTTACTCGGAATTCAGATCTAGTTACTGAATTTTTGACATATACTCCTTCATTTGCAGAAGTTTAAAAGGGACAACCAAAACTAATTATAAATGTCAGGCAAAACCTTGTCATAGCATAAAGGGTAGAAATAGTAGATTTATATAACACCAGGCTAGCAGTATAGTGACAGACTTATCTGTTACATATTTTTGAGTTTTTAAATTGACTTAAAACTGGATATAAATGTATAAGCATGGAATCAAGTGGAACACTGACAATCTTACCTTTTCTTTTCCAACACGAGGTTCCACCCCATTTCCATTATAGTCACAATGGAAATGCAGAGAGCAGTAAGAACCAGACCGAGGACAAAAGGTCAAAATTAGCTACACCACCATACTTAATTCAAGCTAAAATGGTTTGTGTGAACAACCATGCAATTATTTGATGTTTTTTTGGTAGCATGTTACAGTTTGCGAACTTTGCTTGGATAATGCAAGATGAAACCTAAAGATCTGAAATGACCATGTAATTATGTGATGGCAAGGATTAAAGTGTTGGTTTTTTCAGCTACATCTTGCTATCTATTTATTAACACTAGTTGCAATGCCCGCGCGGCACGCGCGTGCTAAACTTTCTTCTACGTATGTGTCTCAATTCTAAAGCACGTACGTTTATTGATGACATGTAAGTACTAAAATATTGTCACTTTAGTGGGCCATGGCAAACCGTACGAAGTGCTTTTAAAAATATTTATATTCGTTCTTTCATGTATATAGAGAGATAGTTGGCATTTATTTATATGGAGAAAGCTCTCCAATTTATTGTCTATTAGCGATACGGGGTAATTGTGTATAGATGTGGGTACAAATGTGGGTATATTTAGGTTGGCCCTTTTTTTAGGTGAAAAAAGTTTTGAGGTTTTGGTGGAAAAAAACACTTGGGAATGTCCCTCCCCCTCCTTTGTTTGATTTTCGTCTAATTTCGTCGTCCTACTTTCCTGACAGGTGGGTCCTCTGTGAGGGGGGTATAGGTGGGGGTGGGCCTTTTGTTGGTGAGAAAAGTTTCAATTCTAATTCTCTTTATAGTATAGATTAATCATCAGCACAGGTGTTGGCTGTGGTGAGTAATGTTATCCCTAAAAACGTGCTATAGTCAAGTCAGTATTGTATTGTTGCATTGCATAAACTTATCATGTGTTTAGCCCTCTTATAAACCTGGTCTGAAGTAGAAATGTTGCATTATTTCCCTGGGTTATGCAGATACTAACAGTTCCTATACGAGTAACATGCCATGTCTAGTGTATGGAGGTAATCTGATGGTCTCTTAAAAAAAACCTCAATCGAAGAGACAAACGTCCCGACGGGGAGCGCCACACCTGGGCGCTCTACCACCGAGCCGTCTGCAATATAATGGTCTCTTACGAATTATCCATCCTAGATAGCCAAGGAACCGAATACCTCCAACAACTTTACGTGAAAAGGAAATTATCCATCCTAGATAGCCAAGGAACCGAATACCTCCAACAACTTTACGGGAAAAGGAAATCGACATTAACATGTTAACATTTAGCTACAATGTGAGGCAACCAGCATTTCAGAATTTCAAAACTTTTGGTCATGAAAAGTCTTGACCATGGTCACCATGAAAATAATCATATAACAAATCAGCACTAGAACTCAAACCTTTGCAAAAAGGTATTGTGTCGTTTAGCAAATTTTGGGATAGTGGATGTATAAGCTGGCATATAAGATTGAGGATATGGATGAGTTCCCTATCATAAACCAAAAGGGTTCTTTACCCGTCAGCACAAGCATTGCTATGACTGTTGAACATGCAATTCCTACCATAAGAATGACTACTTTCTTGTGAAGTGTATAATTCGATTATCATGAAATCTCTGGTCTCAGGCATCAAAGCTGTTTATATAAACAAGTTAGTTCTCCTGCGTGTTCGAGAAAAATATATATAAACAAGTTAGTCGTGAAGTTACCTGATCATCCTGATTTGGAAACTTTAACTCAATAGGAATGAGAGATGGGATGAGCTTACAGCTTCTTCCAGGAGGGCACTTCGTCCATGACTGGACCGTCTTACTTTGCATGTTCAGACAGAACACATGCTCACCTTTGGTTGCGATGTGCCCATCCACATAGGCGAGGTCACTGGAGAAGAAGTAGACCATGTTTGGATCCGAAAGGGACAGGGTTGGGCACATTGGCGGGCGCTTTGGCAGGTCTGGAACTGCACGGAATGACATGTCGGCCCAGAGGTCTGTGACACGGAGCGGTGTCCCATGGTCTCGAACCCACTCACTTTGGCATGCTATACCAAGGAAATTAGCCTCATAGCTCCACATGGATATGGTGATCTGGTCACGGGGAAAATCCTGATTACTATAGCCATCCATGTAGACCAGCTTGAACTGTCCATTGATAAAGCCCACAGTGCTGTAGATATTTGGCCGGCCACGTGCCATTGGAAAGAAATCCATCTGGTAGCCCTCTGGCAAGGGCACGAACCTGTCATCGGGGTTACTGCCGTAAAGGTTACAGATCACAATGCCCAATTTAAGGTCAGCCCAGCAAGCATACGAGTTAAACATTATTGGGAAACCTATGTCTGTCATGAACGGGTACTCTGAAACATCTTTGGGGAGGCATACATCCTTACGTACCCAGTCGTTCTCTGTGAATGTGTACACGAACATGGAGTACTTCTTGGTACGGTGTGCGAATAACAGCAGGGCCAGCACGAAGGTGGTATGGGAGGCCATGATAACAGGGACGCGCCCGAAGAGCTCCATGTATCCACTCATACCAATCGGGGGCACCAAGTGGAGCTCTTTCTTACATGTATCGTAGACCAAGTAGTGACCGGACGAAGAGAAAGCATATGACTTGCAGGGCCGTACATGAGCAGGGGCAAGGTGGGCGCCCGCACAGGGCCCCCAAATATTTGGGGCCCCCAAATCCCACCCTAATTAGGTTAGCTAATTATGTAGTTAAGTACAACAAAACAAAAAAGCCCACTAAAGTCCCATACAAAAAGCTACGGTGGTATTTAGGATTTAGGAATTACGACGAATCGGCAGTTTTTCCGTCCGGGGAACCGACGAGCAATGCGACCGGTTCATCTACTAAAATCACCAAACCCAACATCGAGTCGCCGCCTGTTCGCAGTTTGCTGAATATTTTCGCACAGGCCACGGCCACAACACGGATAAGAGATTTGAACAATATCAAGAGTTCCAAAATACTTTTGGTTTCTTGTTTAATTCGGATAAGCTATGCTCCTTGGATGATAAGAGTTTGATGTCCTGTTGTGTTAATTTAGAGGTTGCACTTAAGAGTGGAGAACATTCAGATATTGATGAAAAAGAATTATATGTGGAGTTAAAGTTCATCCAGGATCATATTAAGAAATCTATGGGTCCTCTTGATATTCTAAAGTACTTGAAACACCATGGTTGTTTCCCTAATGCCATTATTGCGACTTGGGGCCAGTGCAGAGGACGATGAATTGCCTGTTGGATGCCACCACAGTTACGCCCTCCAGATGGCTGTCAATCTCGACGGGAGTCGCCGGCAGGTGGAGGGACACGGTGAGGATATCCGTAGAGGCCTTGGCGCCGTCAATGGTGACCCCGACCAAGCCCTTCCGTACCCACTCCACCAGGCCCTCCTGCTCGCCCTCTTCTTTGCTTTCAACTGTTCTGGCGACGAGGCGCACATCGCCGTCAACCAAGAAGGTGGATCCGGAAGGCAATCTGGAAGGCTTGGGGCGCACATCGCCGTCAATCAACAAGGTGCTTCCGGAAGACGTGGAGTAAGCCATGGAAGGAGTGCGGCAAGGCTTATCGAGGCTGAAAGCGAAGGGGAAAGCTGCAGGCCTGCGGCGACGACGGCTCGCCGTCTCGTCGAGGAAGGGTAAGGGATAGGAAGAAGGATATCCTTGCAAATAGGTTAATTTGGGCCTAAAATAGGTGCCCATGAGCAGCTGTGGGCCTATTTCTCGGGCCAGGTTCAAGCTTTCCATTCTTTCTCAGGCCGTGGGATTTCGGGTGGCCCGAACTTCTCGGCCTGACTTCCTCTGCCCAAGCTTGGCCGAGCCCATCATATCCTGGTCCTTGTGTCGGGCCTGGCCTGAGCCCAGCCCAGTACCCAGACGGCCTCGCTTCAGCTCACCTTCTCATCACTGGATAATTGTGTGCTGGCTCCGGCCTCCGAGCGTCAGGATAAGAAAACCGACCGACCCGAGCGGAGGAAGCTCCTCCGGCGACCGCGAGCGCCCGACCATGGCGTCCCTCTCTCCTTCCCTCCACCTCCCTTGGTACGCTCCCTCCTCGCTGTGCCTCTCCTTCCTTTCAGTGCCCCCGCCACCTCGGGTACAGGGCTACAGGCTCCTAGTCCTAGGACAGATAAAATCTTTGTGGTTTTCTTCTCGGCCCTCCTTCGCCGACAGACATGAGGTGCTGCGGTCCCACCATCGTAGGTCACGGTTTGCTTCCGTCGCGTATGCTCTGGATGGTTTTGCGGGGCTTTTTTCTTTCCAAGAACCGGCATTTTCTTGGTTACTGACTTGCTGCGCCGCCACCGAAAGGAGAAGGGCGAGGGCGGTGCTGGTACCACACATTGTTTATTCGGATGCAGTTGGCTTTCGGGGCATTTCGGCATATTCCTTCATTGCAGTAACCACAGGAAGTCAAAGGCACATTTGTTGATAGGCTGCAGGAAGTCGAAGGCACATTTGTTGATAGGAAATGTAGCTACGCCTCCGGATAGAAGTGCTGCTGTATCTCAACCGATAGCAATTTGGATGGGTTTAGTTTTCTGTCTTACAGAAAACTTATCTGTTAGTTCAGTTTGCATAAAGCTTGGATATCAGACCTTGTTTTGCTTCCAGGGGTTGATGACAATCTACCTGCTACACATTTTTATCCTGATATCTAGAGCCTCTAAAACTTACAAAATATGGTATTAATGTCAATTCAGTAAGTTTCCCTTCTTACAACCCTTCTATGGTAACCTCATGAGTCATGACCATGATAACCCACTTGAATTTGTACCTACAAAGTTCAAGGCAAAGGCACATTTTTTTTTTTTGGAAACGAACCGGCAGGGAGGCTGCCAATTATATTAAAAAGCATGGAGATCCCAGACAGGAGACAGTTACAAGTACTAGGAGAAAATGAAAAAGAACTAGGAAAAGTACGTCATATACACAAGCGTGGATCAGCCATCATCCATCTGCTCGCCTCGTCTTTTATTGCTATGGAAACCTCATTATTTGTCGCCCCTCTCCGGTAAAAAATTCTATAGTTGCGCTCTTTCCAAATTATCCATGAGACGAGTAGGATCATGGAACGCAGGCCATTCCTTGAGGCGCATGGTTGCGCTGCCATAGAGGTGCA
The DNA here is from genome assembly GCA_900205405.1 of Echinochloa crus-galli. Taxonomy (NCBI): domain Eukaryota; kingdom Viridiplantae; phylum Streptophyta; class Magnoliopsida; order Poales; family Poaceae; genus Echinochloa; species Echinochloa crus-galli. The sequence continues at coordinate 338,596 of OAMR01000138.1, read as the reverse complement.
TCATCCATGCACGGAGTCCTTGAGGCAAAGGCACAGCTTAGCGACCAGTTTTGGGATTTGGTAGCTTTTACAGTTTGTCTTTAGAAGTTTTGATCCAATCTTTCTAGTTAGTAGCGGATTTTGTACTGAGTGTTCATGTTTTAAAGTCATTTTGATTTAATAAAGTGTTTGTTACAAATTGATATAGGAAGGATTGTTTTTCTTCTATAAAATCTAATATGGAAATTTTAATTGAATTCTTACTTCTCTGAAATAAATCAGCAATTCAAGAACTGGCTTCCTTGGAAAGGCACAAGGGATTCGTCCTCGTGTTATCCATGCTGGCAGAGTTGGATTTGTCAGAACAGTGGTGGAATGCAAGGAATCTAGAATAGGAAAGAAGCCCATCGAAGTTCCATCAAATGTTACTCTCACATTAGAGGAGCAGTTTGTCAAAGCTAAGGGTCCGCTAGGGGAGTTATCACTGAGCTTTCCAGGTGAAGTGAAAGTTGTGAAAGAAGAATCTGGTAAGCTGAGACTTTATAAGACTGCAGAGACCAAGAGGGCAAACCAGATGCATGGACTTTTCAGGTAATTGTCAACTGGAAACTAGAAAATTAGTTTGTGCATATATTCTTTTTGCTGATTTAGTTTCCATAATGTATTTCACTTCATTTACTACTTGTTCTATATATCTTTTCTTGATATTCCTAAAGTTTATTTCCAACTTATGAGCTCTCCTTTCTTGTCACAATTCTTATATCTGAGCTATCACTTGCACAGTCAAGAGTTGTATTGATTCCCATGGGTATTTGAGTATTTCATTGCGCTACCACCAGTGCCTTGAATAAGTTGCATCGCACATGCTATATTCAGTACATGACATGAGTTGATAAACATTTTTTTTGGAAAGAAATATATAAGCAGTCCTATGATCCTATTAGCTCTTACAAGGGTTCAGATTCTAGATAGCAATATTCTGCTTCCTGTATTTATTTTTCCTCTGACCAGAGTCTTGCCAATAACCAGTAAATGTGGTGGCCTTGGTTTGTTCTAGACCCGAGAAACAACACTTTGTCTTAACAAGATCCATTAAGCGATCTGCTTTAAGCAAAATAGCGACATTCTAGTTGGCCTGACAGATTTGCGTATGAATGCCTATCTTCTTTTAATTTACCATTCTCTCTCCAGTATTGGTACCAAGGAAATAGGCTATGCTATTGCTCCTTTGTGGTGTCCAGGAACTGTAAAATCTGTTTTATCTACAACAAACATCATCAAAAGTCTGTGCCACTTGGGCTATGATTTATCCTGGCACTATCTTAATGAATAAAAGGAGCATAGATATTGTGTGGAAAGTACCCACCTTGGTTAAGACACACATTCAAGTATTTTATGCACGAAATTGAACATAAAGGTGTGATACAAGAGAAATCATATTATGGATTATTTATCTTGTTTCACCGACCTTCACGTCTTCCTCTAAATACTTGGGTGCAAATATTTAATGCAGAACATTGATAGACAACATCATCGTTGGTGTGTCGAAAGGATTCGATAAGAAGCTTCAGTTAGTAGGTGTTGGGTACCGTGCTGCAGTGGAGGGCAACGATCTTGTGATGAACCTGGGATTCTCGCACCCTGTTCGGATGGCTGTTCCTGAAGGCCTGCAGGTCAAGGTGGAAGAGAACACCAGGATCACTGTGAGCGGCTATGACAAGAGCGCAATCGGTCAGTTTGCTGCTACCATAAAGAAGTGGAGGCCACCTGAGCCATACAAGGGAAAGGGTATCCGATATGCTGATGAGGTTGTCCGAAGGAAGGAGGGCAAAGCTGGGAAGAAGAAATAGAAACTGTTTTCTTTGTCTTTTGGCAGGTTGCATACTTCATTTTATTTTTCCACTACAATGATCATCGTGTCTTAAGGCCGACACTAAGAAAATATTGTTCTAATCATGGCATGTAGATGTATACTTTCAGCATTCCATGATTTCCTTGTCTTTCAAGCTTTTTTATGTTACTCCACTGGAAAGAAAGAACAGCGGCACTGATACATGATCTGCATGCTTGGGAGGCTGGGGTCTGGGTACCCTGATCGATGTGCAAGTGATAAGAAGGATAGGAATATCTGTAAGGTGATACTTGTTTCCTGTTTTCATGGATTTAAGAAGTTTGGTTGATTCAGTATAAATGTTGTAGAGTGCCATTGGCACGATTTGAACAAAGGCCATTCCAGAAGTTCTCGACAAAGTTGGAAGTGAAAAGGAATAGCAGACAGGTTTTGAGCAGCGGTGAGAAGAGTGCACTCAGTGTGGCATATGGAGGATGGCGTAGAGCTGCAAAGAAAGAAATCAAGCAGGAATGCCTTTGTGGGCCTATTTATTTCAGATTATTCCCCCAATCCAGATTATATAATCTATCTCTAGATTATCATAAATTCATATAATCCTGTAAACTGTCTAAGGTGTGCTTATTATTCCAAACTAATAATCTACACATTCAATAATCTAGGTTGTCAAACACCTCTATAGCTTATTTCTCTACAACTTATTCATCTAGCACATATATAAGCTGGATTATATAATTTAAGTAGGGCTCTGTTTGGGTATTATGGTAGTATATTAGATGATCCCGATATGTGGACTACACTTTGATCCTACGTAAACTATAAACTTTAATTTAAGTAAAACCATCTAAATTGGACTAAAAGGTGGTTTGAGGGAAAAAAAAGACTACAAGGTGCAACCAACTAGGGGAAAAAACCATTATACCTCTACTTTCTTTTTTTACTTATCCCCTCTCTTACTCATAGCTAACAAAGTCCTTCTAGATTTCCCTTTTGAATTATATATCTAATTTTTAGTTAATGGATCCAAATAACTAGTATATGGACTAAAATTTAGTTACCTAAACTTTAATCTCCTATAAATTTCAGTCCAGACTAAATTTTAGTAACAGGCCCTATAGGAAACAAACCAAATCCGCGTTTTATGGGGATGAATTTTTAGTGCCAGGAAACAAGACCAAATCGGCGCCGTCTTCGATCTTATTCTCACCTAGATCTAGGAAAACATAAAATCCCTTGCGTTCTCCCTCCACACCGGCGCATCCACCGCCCATGCCGGAACCATCGCCACCCACGGCGGATCCACGACGGCCGCCACGCATGGTGCTCGTGGACCGCCGCGTGGGATTCGTCGATGAATTAGAAGCGACCATCCTAGAGAATGGAGATCTTCCGCTGAAGCGGATGATGGAATCCGCCCTCAGGGATCTCGGCAAGCTGACCGGCAACAAAGGGGAGAGAGCATCGAAGAAATACTGGGCCATCCAGAAGCAGATCGACCGTTACCGGGAGGATCAGGTGGAGGAGAGGGCGTTCGCGATCCTGCGCGAGCGCAAAGCCTCCCGCCCCAACGCCGTGCGCAAGGAGCTTGACGGAATCGATGCCTTCTTCTTCGGCGAAACCCTGGACGGCATCGAGCCTTGCTGCCATTATTCTGATCCGGTCCCCGACGCGCCGCCCAGCCTGACTCGCTTCTCCCTCAAGATCTCATGGCCATCCCTCAACTGTGGCTACTCCTACACCGCCTTCATCGCGAGCTGCCACCACTACCTCCTCGTCTTCTACGTCGGCAGCTACAGTGGCGGCTACAATGGCGGTAAGCATCTTGAGCCTGACTTCTACCTGGTGTACAATGTCTGGGCCAACTCGCTCGCCATCGTCCCGAAGCCCTATAGCTTCGAGGACACGTCCCACTGCGACATAGGCGCCGGGGAAGCGGGCCTAGGGGCCGAGCTCGCGGTGCTATGCTGCGGCGACGACGATGGCGACTACATCCTCGCCGAGCTCCTCCTCCAGACAGATGCCCGGAGCCTCCTCCCCACGAACAAGGCCACTCTCTTCTTGTGGAGCAGTGGCCCGCTCCGCGAGTGGGTCCGGAAGGAGGTGCTGCTCCCCCTCCCCGTTGATGATGGCGCCTCCTGCTCCTTCCGTGCAGACATGGTGTTCGCGGTTTCGTCCAGCTCGATCTGCTGGGTTGATCTTCTCACTGGGATCCTGGTCTACAACCACATCGGTAGCGGGGAGTTCCACTTCATTCCATTGCCCGAGGAATATGCCATGAACACTTTTGTGCGGATGACTGGCCGGCCGCCGGAGAGCCACCGCTCCATGTGCTGCATCGACCGGCAGACCTTGAAATTCGTCGCCATGGACAGCTACAGCCAACCCAGCTCGAGTGGCGAGTGGACGATCACAACCTGGACTCTGAAACGACCCCTGAGTCCGAGGAACTGGACGTGGGTGAAGGATGCAGTGTCCTCCTTCAGCATCAAGAACCTCTGGGACGGCACAGCCTACAAGGATGACATGAAGCTGCTGCCTGTGATGCCCAGCTGCCCTGTCATTAGCACACAGCAGCCTGGCATCATGTACGTCTTAGTCACTTGCTACGAGTACAGTGATTTGTACAAGCAGCTGGAACCCAGTGGATTATTCGTGCTCAGCCTCAACATGGATCGTTGCAGGGTGGAGTCAGCGTACAAGGTCCCTTCTGATGAGAATGGAAGGTTTCCACGCCCAAGGATATTTACTTCTGACTTTAGCATCTACCTAAACAAGGTACTTCCCAACAGGTCCCTACCTTTCTTACTGCTGTAGCATGATAAGTTTCATCAATTTAAACTATTTAAGAAAATTTGTCGAAATCATTGGCATGGGGGCAATCAACTAGCACTAGAAAGATGTTGCTTCCAATCCTTCTTTTTTTTTAAAAATGGCGGTGATGGGACTGTTGAAAGCAGTCCGTAGCTTAAGGCCTTGTTTAGATGGAGAATTGGGGGTGGGGAATTGGAGATCTAGGGTCACGTCGTAATCATTGCGCCACTATAGCATTTCGTTTGTTTGTATGAAAAATTGTCCAAAAATTGATTAATTAGGCTCAAAATGTTCGTCTCGTCGAGTATAGCAAAACTGTGCACTTAATTTTTTATTTCATCTACATTTAGTACTCCATGCATGCTATGACATTTTGATGCGATGGAAATCTTCTTTTTGCATAGTGAACTTTGGGGTTGCTTTTTGGAACTAAACAGGGCCTTAAGCTGCAGTAGTGATTAAGCTCCCTTAAAGTCAAACTAGCATGTCAAGTTTACTAAAATAGCATAGGCATTATAACAAGCTAAGCTCTTTTAGATATTAGGTAATAAACTGAGCAGCTCCCACCAAGCAGGAAAGATGGGGAAAATTTGTAGTAGCTGACAATATAACTAAGCTTAAAAAATAGAGGGGTGTACATTTTAATACCACTGGAGTTAGAATGGTGCAATTTGACCCATTTTATTTCTCTTTAGCATGGCCTTGTCACAGCAGCATTGTACCCCATTTTTTATATATATATTTCTGAGATTGTGATAGCCTCTTCTCTTTTGGCAATGGAACTCTAGCTGTATGTTTTTTCAGGGATCTCTACGCAATTTGGGAATATATTTCTTCCTAGCATATGTCATGGAGAACGCAGAGCTAGCTACTCATCAATTTTTTTTTTGCTTTGTTTTAACTGGCATATCTTGTTCTGCAGACAAGGGATTGGGAGCTTATGCACGAGTGCCTGAGGCGGAAGGAGCTAGCTGATGAGGGTGAATCAAGGAGCAGCCCATCAACTCCTTACACGATTGGAGCTGACCTTGGCGTGCTGAGGTTATTCAGAGGCGGACTCAGTGCATGTCGTGTCATACCCACAAATTGCTCTCTTGTCGGACCAAGAAGCAGAAAAGCTGGACAGCGGGCAGCATCACCATTCTGTCCAGTGGGATTGCAAGCTGCGCTGGATTGACCAGGCTGTTTAGATATTGTAGCCAAGAAATCAGCTTTTGCGAGTAAATTCACGGTTCTTTCATTTTTATTTACATATCACCTTAGATTTGTCCGAAATCAAAACTATCTAACTTTAACCAAACATGTGTATTATCAAAATATATAGTCCATCATGGATCCAATGAAACAAATTTGGTATTGTAAATATTTTTTATAAACTTAGTTAAAATTGGACAGATGTGATAGAACAAATCTAGTGTGATATGTAAATAAAATGAAGGGAGTGTGTATTGTCGTATTTGTGTGCTTTACATATGAAAGCTATTTTTACTGAGATACATCGATCCGAGGCTCAGCGGCGATACATAGGTCACATTGTGAGCCTAAAGACATCTGTAGACAATAACCTCCCGCCTGAATGCCGGATCGATGCATCCAATGACCGAGAGCGGAGGCATTGTGGCAAGGGATGTAAGGCCAGTCTCAATGGAAGTTTCATGGACATAATTACCTAGAGTGACACATCATCTAAAAGTGTTTGAAACTAGGATGAAACACCCCCTCTCAATGCATAATTTCATCAATTGTTGTTTCCTAGGTCACATGCAAGACACAAGCTGTCTAGGTAACTATGTAGATGGGGTTTATATCACCATGAAACTCATTTCACCTCTCTCTTCATTAATACGGTGCCACGTCATCAAAAATGCTGACATGGCAACTAATTTATTGTTCATGAAACTCCCACTGAGACTGGCCTAAGCCTTCTCCGGTGGACAAAGCCTGGCCAGCGTGGCGCTCTCAAATCCAATCCTCACCACTGCGGAAGGTGATGCATATTACGTCGATAGAAGAACCGAATCTCATTTAGAAATCGATTCCTCGGCAATAGAAAAACGGATTGGCGAACGGTCAGCTGACCATTGGCTACACCCACCGTGATTCTTTGCATACTATTAGACAATGCATTTTCTATTAGCACATAAAGAACCAAAAAGCTTTGTTTTGCTCTAGTCTGAACCCATACAATCCCTACGTGGCTAATTTATCTCTCCTTCACCGCACCCATGACTGCAAAAGGCCTAAGGCTCCTCCAACAATATAAGTGATCAGGTTCTAGCTCAAAGGTCCAAGAGATAGTACGAAAGATATGCTATTAAGTATTAACATAGCTCTACATGTCAATCTCATCTAATTTTGTGTCATGATCAAAAGATAACTCTTTTTTCTTCTTATCTCTGTCGATAAAAATTAAGACGGTATGTCTATTACCTAGATGATTTAAGGGCATGTATAACATTTTAGACAGTTGCTGTCTATTTAACACATACAGACAACTAAATAGACAGCTCTACAACAGTTTACTAAGGGCATGTACAGCCCTTAGACAGCAAGCCGTCTGTAGAATCTCAAACTGTGCGTAAAGACAGGTGTGTAGACAGCTCATACGGCCCATAGACAGGGAGACTGTCTATAAGCTGTTTAATGCTTTGTATGAAGTTTAGATCAACTACATATACATTTGTGTATACTATTGTGTGGCTATGTGGCAAAAATGTATCTAACATAAATAAGACAAATATGGTTACAATATCTTTTATTTTTATTTATTTATTTCTTTTTTTCATTTTTCTCTTTTTTTCTTTTTTTTCCTTCTTATCCATTCACCTGCCGCTGCTGTTCTTATCAATTCACTCCGACCTCTCACGACCTCTCCCTCCTCTGTTCCTCTCGAAGAGCACCGACGGATGATTCCCCTGCGACGGCAAAAGATTAGCAGCGGCGGCCGGGCGGCGAACTGGGCAAGGCAGAGGCTGGGCAAGAGGCCACGCGCCGGCGTCCCTGACGCTCGTGGGAGGCGGCGGCCGCGACGCCTAGCACCGGCGGGATGCAGCCCCGTCGCTGGCCTGACTTCGGCGCTTGCCGGGGCCGGCCGCTGCGCTCTCCCCGTGGCCTGTCTCTTCGACGGCGGAGCTCCGGCGACGCGTAGCCTCTCCCCTGCGGCTTCTCCTCCGATCCTATGTAGAGCGGCGGTGCGGCCGGTCTCAAGCTCGTCGTCCTCCTCCGCCTCGATCTGCGACGGCGGCGGCGGGGGCGCGGCGGCCTCGACAACGGCGGAGCTCCGGCGGCGCGCGGCCTCTCCCATGCGACCTCTCCTCCGCTGTAGAGCGGCGACGCGGCCGGTCTCAAGCTCGTCGTTCTTCCCGCCTCCTCTCTCTCCCGCGCGCTTCTCTGGATTTGGCGCGTTCCCACGCGCGCACAGGATCCAGGTGCGCGTTGCCTGGTGAAGACGGCGCCCTACAGCGCGCGCGGGCGGGCGTCGCCTCGCCTCGGGCAACGGGACGGAGGCGTCGCCTCGCCAAGCGACGCGGCAGCCGTCTCTACGCCGCGCGGGGGTGTTTTTGAAAAAAGATCGGCTTACAGACGCGTCGTAGAGACGCGCTGTACATGCCTAAACAACTGCTGTCTATTTAACTGTCACTCTAGTTTCTGTTGTTTTACATGAAAGTACGAGCCAAAGCAGTAGATGAGATAGTAGACAGTAACCCTCTTTCTTCATTGAATGATAGCCACGTTAGCTTATTTAGCTTATATGACAACAAAAGTACCGCTGCTGTCTATAGATTGTACGTGACATACCATTGGAGTTTTGGAGCAGTGCTAGATTGCTAGAGAACCTGCCGTGGAATGGAAGATAGCCATCAGGCGGCTGCGTTAACGTGTCACGCTGTGATAGTCTCGACTCTCGCGTGCGGCGTGCCTCTCCAGCCAGCAGCCACTCACCCCCACGGGCCCACCGGGCTTCCGACGCCTGTGGCCGGGCTGCCGCCAAGTGGCCGCCGCCGCGTCGCGGGGCTCGCGTTCCCGCCCCGCCTCGCCTTCCCTTCCGATATCTCTTCCTCCGGCTCCGGCGGCCGCCGCGCTCGCACTCTCGTGCTCTCAGACTCCCAGGCCCTAGCCTCAAGTCATTGGTTTCTCTACCCGCAGCTTGGCCCCTTGATGGCGGCGGCTTGCAGCTTCAACCCCGTGCTGTCGCCGCTCGTCCCCGCGCCGCCGGGCGGGCGCGGTCGGGCGGCGCTCCCGCGGCTGCGCCCGCCGCCCGCCACCTCCCTCGGCCCGCTCGCGCGCGGCCCTGTGGCTTAGCAATCAACTCACTAGTAACAGTTTGTGCAGCAAGTAATTTATCATCCATCATGCGAGTAATTTGCTGCATCAAATCAGAGGATTCGCCAGTTACCTTTGGAAGTTCTTTAACTTGGTCGTTTGCCAGCTTGAAAGCCGGCATGACGAATTCCTCTACCCTCTTGACAAGGCCACCGCGATCTTTCTTGAAGCCCTTCAGGAATTGCGTCCTGAAGTGCTCCTCAGCGATTAGGTACCGCTTCCGCTCCTCGTCCGTGAGTTCTTCCATCGTCGCGGTGATGATGTTGTCCTTGTCGAGGTCGCACGTCGATCCAGACATATTCGGAGTAGATTGAATCGGTCTTGGCACCAGATTAATCTTCCCCAGCGGAGTCGCCAAAAAGTATGTTGACACAAAAACGCGCCAACACACTTGAGATCGATCAAACGCGCAGCACGGCCGTCACAACGGCCAACTCCTGATCACCCGGGGCAAACCGGTCTGACCGGTTACAAGAACCGGTCTGACCGCTTTTGGCCGGGGGATCGTGATGACCTAGAAACCCAAGCTCGGGTCGAGCTTGGGTTTCTAGGTCATCACGATCCCCCGGCCAGAAGCGGTCAGACCGGTTCTTAAGACCGGTCAGACCGGTTTGCCCCGGGTGATCAGGAGTTGGCCGTTGTGACGGCCGTGCTGCGCGTTTGATCGATTTCGAGTGTGTTGGCGCGTTTTTGTGTCAACATACTTTTTGGCGACTCCGCTGGGGAGATTAATCTGGTGCCACAACCGATTCAATCTACTCCAATCATGTCTGGATCGACGTGCGACCTCGACAAGGACAACATCATCACCGCGACGATGGAAGAGCTCACGGACGAGGAGCGGAAGCGGTACCTGATCGCTGAGGAACACTTCAGGGCGCAATTCCTGAAGGGCTTCAAGAAAGATCGCGGTGGCCTTGTCAAGAGGGTAGAGGAATTCGTCATGCCGGCTTTCAAGCTGGCAAACGACCAAGTTGAGGAACTTCCTAAGGTAACTGGTGAATCCTCTGATTTGATGCAGCAAATTACTCGCATGATGGATGATAAATTACTTGCTGCACAAACTGTTACTAGCGAGTTGATTTCTAGTATGACAGGTAATTCAGATAAAGGAAAAAATAATTTAGAATTTAATGAATTGCCTAATTCAACTCCTAGCTCATCAGGCATGCCAGAACATGTTTTAGATCCTAATTTGGGCATGCCGATGAATTTCTATGCGGGACAAACACCTTACCCTAGTTCGGTTCACGAACCGGTCAGACCGGTTTGTACAACCGGTCAGACCGGTTTGGCCCCCTCTGGTGGTCAGACCGGTTCTATGGGTGCAGGAGCATCCGGTGCAATGGTTTTATCTAATACGGTTGCTTCTGGTCCTGTTTATACTATTCCACGTCCTGCAGTTGTTGGAAGTATACCCCACGGATCTGGCGCGTCTCACGGGCCGATTCCGAGTACTTCCCAAAGTTCAATGTACCATGTTCCCCGTATTCCACAAAACAGAGGTGATGGGAACTATCAAGCCGAGTTAGCTAAGTTCAAAGAAGACATAGCAAATACACTTAGAACAAGACTCGGGCTTGAATTGGGTAGTTCACGCTTATATCAGAAACCGTATCCGCCTGAGTTTGATTTGGTTCCTTATCCTAATGGTTGGCGTGTTCCTGATTTTATTAAATTCAGTGGTGAAGATAATAGAACTCCTTGGGAACATATTAGTCAATATGTTTTGCAATTAGGAGAGGCATCGTTTTATGAGGCATTGCGTATACGGTTGTTCTCATTATCTTTAACTGGAACTGCCTTTTCATGGTTTTCTTCGCTTGCTCCTAACTCTATTCAAAATTGGACTCAATTGGAGCGTAAATTTCATGATCATTTCTTTAGCGGAGAAAACGAAGCTAAATTATCTGATTTAACATCGGTTAAGCAAAGCCGAGAAGAATCGGTTCTCGATTATTTTAAAAGATTTAAAGATGTTAAGAACCGATGCTTCAATATAACTGTTTCTGAAAAGGATTTAGCAGATTTGGCTTTTGTAGGCTTACGGTCTCATTACAAAGAAAAATTAGAAGGTTCTGATTTTCTCACTATTAATCACTTGCAAATGAAGGCCATGAGTCTAGAATTGAAATTTAAAAATGCAAAAGAATCTGCTAAACCTCATCGTTCGAATGTGCATATTATTGATAATGATTCTGATAGTTCGGACGATGATAAAGAAATTTATGCTGCTGAATTTGTTTGGTCATCAAAAAGTAAACCTGGTTCTTGTCCTTCATTGAAGCCGATTCAGAAAAATCGGCAAGAAGAAAAATTTACTTTTGATGTAGCCAAATGTGATCGTGTTTTTGATGAATTGCTTAAGAATGGCTTTGTTAAACTTTCTCATGCAATTCCACCAGCCGATCAATTGAAAAATCGTGCATATTGTAAGTGGCATAATTCTTTTTCTCATGCAACGAATGATTGCAATGTTTTTCGACGACAGGTACAATCGGCCCTTAATGAAGGTCGATTGGTGCTCGCTGAAATGCAAGTTGACAAGGCTCCTTTCCCTGTTCATACCTTGGATGTGAACACCAAGATGCTGATTCGGCCGGAACAAGCCGATGGAGCTAAAGGGAAGAACGTGGTGATTGGAGATCCAAGGCCGGAAATAGTTAATGACAAAGTTCCGGTCAGAACAGTGATGATTGGGAGGACTCTTGATGGTAAAGAGTCTTTGAAGATTACAATTAATACATCAAGACCCGGGGAACAAGGAAGTTCTTTAGAAGAAAATCAGTTCGCTAGCCAGGCGAAACCGGTCAGACCGGTTTCTCGAACCGGTCAGACCGGTTTGTCTCCAGACCGATCGAGAACTTTCAAGCCTAAGCGCCCGGAAGTGGGTACTTGGAAATTCAATGAGCCAAAGATTCAAGGGAAAGTTCTGAAGCAAGGACCTACTTTTTCGCAGCTCATGAGCAAGTACACAAAGGCCGTTCAAGTTGATCGGCCAACAAAAAAAAGACAGAGGTCACCACAACGTTGGAATAGTCCTACAGATCATAAACGTCGTGGTGGTGCTACTAGAAATTCGGTGCATAACCGATTAGGCTTGTACCAATCAGGTCGCTTGACCGCTTTCCAAAGCGGTCAGACCGGTTCTGTGAACCGGTCAGACCGGTTTCGGTCTGAGCCAAATTTTCAAGCTCCTCCTAAGCAAGAGTACCGTGTCAAGGAGAAAAAGGAGGATGTGCAAGCCCAAGCCAATGAATTCATAAAAATTGGTGATATTCCAGTGGCTATGCAAGAATTGGGTAAGCAAAACGACCTTGATGCTGTTGTTACCACAATTTGATGTTGGACATAATGATGAGGTAACCGACAAAAGATTGAAGGCTTTAAAGGAGATTGAGAGAGATAAGCTTCGGGTTGCTAGAGCTTACACAAGAAAGTGCGAGGAAAATATTTTCAAGTTGATGAGCTGTGTTGGAAGACGATCTTGCCTATTAGATCAAAAAAGCAACAAGTTTGGTAAATGGTCACCAAGTTGGGAAGGGCCTTATAGAGTTGTCAAAGTCATCTTTGGGATTCTTACATGTTGGAGACACTGAAGGGAGATCCTTTGCCTAAAGCTATCAACGGGAGATATCTGAAGAAATTCTATCCAAGTGTTTGGCAAGATGCGTGAAGATCAATGGCCGATATATTGTTAAATATCGCCCTTAGTATAAATTTTTAGCTCCTGAGTTGTATTTACTTGCTTTTTAGTTCTCAAGTTCACTAAAAACGCAGGGGGGCATGTGTTGACACTCAAATTGGGCCGAAGGCCAAACCGGTCTGACCGGTTTGCCAAACCGGTCAGACCGGTTTTATTCTGTAATTCGAGTAGGATTAGGATTTCGAGTTTAATCCCATATCGTAACCTATTCGAAAGGGGTAAGACTTCCCCGGCCTATAAATATAAAGGCTAGACGGCCGATTGAGGTATTCCCAATCGAATCAAACATTTTTCTTCTATTTTGTGTATCTCTCAAACCCTAACCTTTTCCAACCCCCATATTCTGTTCTTTGCTCGTCTCTACGGCGTTCAAGGACGTTCTAGGTGGCCTGCCGACCCTAGAGCAACCCTAGACTAGCTCGAGCTCCGACGGGGTCCCTCCCGAGCTTGGGTTTCTAGGTCTTCACGACCCCCCGACCAAAAGCGGTCAGACCGGTCCTTCAAACCGGTCAGACCGGTCCTTCAAACCGGTCAGACCGGTCCTTCAAACCGGTCAGACCGGTCCTTCAAACCGGTCAGACCGGTCCTTCAAACCGGTCAGACCGGTCCTTCAAACCGGTCAGACCGGTCCTTCAAACCGGTCAGACCGGTCCTTCAAACCGGTCAGACCGGTCCTTCAAACCGGTCAGACCGGTCCTTCAAACCGGTCAGACCGGTCCTTCAAACCGGTCAGACCGGTCCTTCAAACCGGTCAGACCGGTCCTTCAAACCGGTCAGACCGGTCCTTCAAACCGGTCAGACCGGTCCTTCAAACCGGTCAGACCGGTCCTTCAAACCGGTCAGACCGGTCCTTCAAACCGGTCAGACCGGTCCTTCAAACCGGTCAGACCGGTCCTTCAAACCGGTCAGACCGGTCCTTCAAACCGGTCAGACCGGTCCTTCAAACCGGTCAGACCGGTCCTTCAAACCGGTCAGACCGGTCCTTCAAACCGGTCAGACCGGTCCTTCAAACCGGTCAGACCG
>OAMR01000138.1:306659-322817 GCA_900205405.1 Echinochloa crus-galli | reverse complement strand
TAAAAAGCCGATAGTCAATTGGAGATTCGGCCTCCTGTTCCAGTCAAGAAGCCGATCATGGTTAATGATCATGAGGCTAGCAGTAGCAAGGGCGTGAAGAAAGATCTTCCAGCCAAGGTGGTGTCCTTCCGGCTTGACTCCACACCGCAAAAGCGGAAGCAAGCGGTCAGACCGGTTCTTCAGACCGGTCAGACCGGTTTGCCCCGGGTGATCAGGAGTTGGCCGTTGTGACGGCCGTGCTGCGCGTTCGATCGATTTCGAGTGTGTTGGTGCATTTTCGTGTCAACACACTGGAACTACAGCATTTCCGTCAAAGCGCTGGGATGGAGATAACACTCCAGAACGTGTAGGTATGTACAGCATGACATTCTGCAGTAGAGGTTAAATTCTCACACAAGATGCTGCAGTGATGCTCAAAAAAGGAACCTGCACTTAAAATTCTCTTATTTAAACACTATCACAAAATTTAAGATAGATGTAAGAGTTTTCGGCAAGGATAATCATCTATGGAGCCTAGAGACTTCCAATTCCAGAATGTGGCAAGTAAAAAAAACTGAAATGTGGCTGTGGTAGAGGGCTACTGAGTTCTTTGTTTGTCTCAAGCATGAATCATCCATTTAGGTTTGTTTATGAAATTCTGCTGGTCAGTTCATGCAAAACGATGGTTATTGTTATATCCATGTTTATCACATATACAAGCTAACAGCATCAGTGCTTAATTAATGGGTGAGACACTATCTTATTGCTTGTTCACTGATTACACACAAATTTCCTGTTAATAGATTGGGATGGCATCCGAAATCTTGTCGGCGCCCTTCCACGGACAATTACAAGACTGGTTTTTGTGTCATCCATTGGTGTTACAAAATACAATGAAATACCATGGAGGTATTCCTATTATTTCTTAGTAAGAAATTTTCAGTATTTACAGTTCAACTCCATGACATCATAGTAACGGTAAATGTTATGACACTTTTAAAAACAATATGCAACACGTCTTACGAGTAAATTCCTTTGTTTTATGAACAGTTTATATATGCAAAATCGTACTAGCTTATTAGCAATTGACTTCATCTAGTCACAGCCGAACATTCCATGTGCAGACTTAACGTTCTGGCTTGTTAATTCCACTGCTTAGGTTATTGTGGCTTTCACCTTGTTATTCTGTATTCCACTGAGTCCTATATTACACAGAATTTTACTCTTGGTCCTTAAGCAATTATGCTATGCATTTTTCCAGTATCATGAATCTCTTTGGTGTGCTCAAGTACAAGAAGATGGCAGAAGACTTTGTCCGCAGTTCAGGAATACCATTCACCATTATCAGGTTCATGTCATGCACAGCAAATTGTACCGGTTGACACATCATGGATATATATCTTGACATGATATGAGCTGTTTTGCAGGCCTGGAAGATTGACTGATGGGCCATACACTTCTTATGATCTTAATACACTTCTTAAAGCTACCACTGGAGAGCGACGAGCAGTAGTCATAGGCAAAGGTTATTCCTTTTGATATTTTCCAGCATTTATGATGGTTTTTTAAGAAGATTTTCTGGTTCTGCTAACACTTTCTCATTATCCTACTAGGGGACAAGCTTGTGGGTGAAGTTAGCAGACTGGTGGTGGCAGAGGCCTGTATCCAAGCTTTGGATATTGAATCCACCGAAGGACAGATGTATGAGATTAATTCAGTGAAGGTATTCATCTTTTTTTCCATTGGATACAATGATGTGATTATTTTCAAGGATATATATCTGAGAATTTTTGTGATTAAATTCCAGAAAGTTCACAGCTAGTTATCATTTATTAGATAGCCAGCAAAGGATTCAAACCGTGGCTTAATCATAAGGGCACAGTACCAAACCTGTTAGCATTCATGCCAACTTATGACCAAACCGTGGCTTTATCATCACCTGCATTCTTCCCTTTAGGAACATGGATATAATTTTCTTTCATTTCTGGCTGAAACAGTAACCAGAATTGCATACCAAAATGGACCTCTCTCACCATGTATTTTTGCTTATTTTTCTGGCAATTAATTGCAAACTGTTCTATCTTCGACTGAGATGGGCACAATGTTAATTCAGGGTGAAGGACCTGGGACTGACCCGGAGAAATGGAAGGAGCTATTCAGTTCTGTCCAATCAACATAGTGGTAGTGGCATTCGATGAATCTCTCTTACATACATTGTATAGTACTCCATAGAATCAGCATGTGTAACCCTCATTAGTCATTGAACATTGTAGCAGCTGTGTACAGAGATTATTTAGATCAACATGCCCTTGCGAGTTGCAAAGTATAGTTGGCCACTTGGCCGTTTGTGTAGATTGGGATGGGCTGAGCATGCAGATTAGCAGATATAACGATTGCCTGTCAAAAGGTTTGCTTTTTTTCCGAACCAAGCTCTCAAAGGGAATGTGTCATAGTCAGAGGAGTGGGCTAGCCCCGTTTCAAAAAAAAACGGTAATGCTAGTATTAGAACGTCCGATGGATCGGACGGACGCTCCATCCCATTCCTACGGCAGCCGCTCTAAAAAGGAAAAGAAAAAAACAAACGCATCTCGCTCCGTCGTCTTCGCCCGGTCGCCGCGGCTCCTCCACGCGCTCCATCGCCGCCGCCTCTCCCCGCGCCGCCGTCGCCGGCGGGGGCCCTCCTGCTCCTCCACGGGCGCGGGCGCCGCTGCTCCACGGGTGCGCCGCAGACGTCGCCTCCCCGCGGTCGTCGTCGCTGGCCGTCCCTGCTCCTCCGCGGGTGCGCCGTCGCCGCCGCCGCCTCCTCCATTCCCGCGCTGCCGCCGTCATCGCTCCCATGCCTTCTCCATGTGCCGTCGCCGCCGCTCCCTTGGCTGCCGCGTGCGGAGCTCCTGCTCACCATCTTCTTCCTCCTCCTTCTCTGTCGACCCCTTCCCCGCGTCGTTCCCCGCACCGGCCGCAAGAGGAGCTCCATAGGACATTCATGGCGTGCAGCAGGTAGGTTTTGGTGCATGTTGCTAGGGTTTGTTGCTTGTTGCAAGAGCACGTTTCACGTATTTCGAATGTTCCATGAAATGTTCCAAGTGTTTGATGAGAATGCTGCAAAACTAGATCTGGGATGTTCTAGGGTTTGGCTCCATGTTGCAACAGCATGTTTCACGTGTTTCGGATGATTCAGAAGAATGTTGCAACTATTTGATGTGAATATTGCAAAAATAGATCTCAGATGTTTGCATTGGTTGCAATGATTTTTTTAATGTTGCAGTTGTATAATTTTGATGTTGTAATAGCCTTATCTTGATGTTGCACGAAGTTTGATGGAATGTTTTGTATGAAATTCGATTGGATGTTTTATATGAATGTCATGTTTTATGAAACATGCTCTGATGTTGCGGTGGGAATTTTTACTCAACTCCCGTAGCAACTGGATGATATTCGATGGCGTCTGTTTCTGTAGGGGTCCCCAATGTTGCAACCGGTGGCTTTCTTTGTTTCAGATATTGTTATATGATATTGCATATATTTTTGTATGTTGCAAAAATGTTTACATGTTACATGCAAAAATATTTACATGTTACATGCAACATTACATACATGTTGCGGCGAGAATTTTGCATGCTACGATACCGTCCGATATTTTAACCACCATCAAACGTTCGGGCGGCTAGCAAGTCCGAAAAAAAGGGTGGGTTAGCCGAGGACGTATGTACGTGGTCGCCGAGGAAGGGATCTTTGGAGACCGGAGACCTCGCTCGCAGTCACATGCAGCAGGAGACGTGCGCCGCGCGCGAATGTCCAGCACTTAGTTTTCTTCCAAAATCTCATTGGATCATATTTACTATATATATATGCATCCTAGCCGTACGCTATAACATGAAGGAGCGCGCTTGGGAAGCCGTTAAAGGGGAAAAAAAATAGGATGCGCGCGGTGCGCACCCGGCGCTGGATGCGCGCCCCTGCATGGTGCCGCTGCCCAGTGGACCTACATCTGCTTTTCCCTGAAATCCTGCCCCCCGTGACCCCCTGCCTCCCCCTGATCTCTGAAATCCTGCCCCCTGACCCCCCTGCCTGCTGCCTCTGATCGTCGGATGGCGCACAGAGCGATCGCGTGGGGGGCGCGCACACCAGCGCTCCGTGCGCACCACACTTTATTCCCGTTGGAGAGGGAGCCCCTTGTGATTGTGAGAATGTGAGGGTCTGGGAGAGCTACGGAGACGAAGACGACAGCAACCGCCGCGGCTGAGAAGTTAAGATAATGCTGTACATCGTGGGCCTGGGGCTCGGCGGCGACGAGCGCGGCGTCACGGTGCGGGGCCTCGACGCCGTCCGCCGCTGCGCCAGGGTCTACATGGAGGCCCGCACCGCCCTGCTCACCCTCGGCGTCGACCCTTCCAGCAGCCTCGTCAAGCTCGTGCGTTCCCGACCCCTTGCCCCTGTAGCCCGCGCATGCAGAAGTAATCCCCCGGCCGATGGCTTGGTCGATCCGAGGCGCCGCTCACTGTACGTGTCCATTGCTTTCTCGTACGTGCTGCAGGAGAAGCTGTACGGGAAGGAGGTCACGGTCGCCGGCCAGGAGATGGTGGACGAGGAGTCGAGGAGCGCGGCGACCGGATCCTGCGCGAGGCCGCCGGCGCCGACGTCGCCTTCCTCGTCGTCGGCCACCCCTTCGGGTAACGATCCATCGCTTTGCTCTTGGCTAGCTGTCAGATTTACACGGTCCTGGATTATTTGACCCAAGTGGCCAAGTGTGGCATTCATCACACTTTCTCGATCCGTATTTGGTTTGTGTGATCGATTTGACTGGCTTTTATTAATTATTATTATTCTCGCTGTATGTATGCGCAGCTCCTACGACGAGCCCTTCAGCAGCAGGACCTCACACACTGACCTGGTTGTTCGAGCCAAGAAGACTGGGATCCAAGTGAAGGTGATCGACAGCGCCTCCGTCGTGAACGGAGTTGGAGTGTGTGGGTTGCAACTCCACCGCTACGGGGAGGCCATCACCATACCATTCTTTACGGAGACATGGAAACGAGACAATTTCTACCAGAAGATTGTAAACAACCGCTGGAACGGACACCACACGCTTTGCCTACTAGGTTCGCCATGTCCCCTTGCTTACCTTATCTGTTTAATTGGCCTTTGCGATCCAACATTGTCAGTATACTCACATTATTATAGATATTATTAAGAAAATACACAGTAGGCCATGATCTGTTCCTTAGTTGGTGATATGCTTCAGATATTGAAATTTCTTCATAGGTGACATTAACAATTACTCTATACCGATTGCAACTTGTTAGCGAATGAAGTCAGTGTTCAAACTTCAAGCATGTAATTATTGTATTAGACCTCAATGGAATCAACAGAGGTGAAGTTTTGTTTACCTAAGCTGTTTCAACTTCAGCATCTTCCAATATCCTTCTCATCATGTAAGATTTTCTCTATCAATTTGTTATGCATTAAGGCAAAGCATAGAAACCGCCTTTTGTTCTCTCTCTTTTGAACGGGGTTTGAATATAGCTTTCCCACACGCTTTGTGTGCCTGGTTCCATTTTACCCTTATCAAAATGAGAGGAAAAAGAACACTGATTGAACCAAATTTTCAATGCAGATGTTTATGTAAAGGAGCCGGTATCTGAGTATTTGATGAGCAGGTAATTTCACATAGTCTTTGTACACTCAATTTATTAGCATATATTGTTTGTTGTCTAGGATTCTCATTACCGAGCACGAGCAACATATAACTATTACGGGCCTGTTTGGTAGAGCTCCATCTGATTCTGATTCTCTGTGGGAGTTGATTATCCGAGAGAAGTGATTTTGTGACTGAAAGTGATTCTCTTTGATTCTCTAGCATAAACTTTCAAAATCAGGAGGGAGAATCACTGGAGAAGCTATTTTTTTAGCTCCCAGCCTCTTAGTTCATTTCACAGAATCAACAGAGAATCACTTCTCTCTGAAAAACTGTTTGGTAGAGCTCCTCCTTAATTCACCATAGAATGAGCTCTTGAAGCTCTGCCAAACAGGGCCTATATTTCTTCAGCTTGTGCACTAAGAAGGTTTTGATCCCACTTCACTGAAGTACTTTATCCCAGTACATATATTCTTCTATGCAATTCAAGCAAACTGTCATTTGTCACACTTTATATTTATGAAGAATCTATCAGCAATGTCTGTTCTACTGTATGTAATATTGCCTTCACTTGCAGAGGAAATAAAGTGTACGAGCCACCAAGATTCATGACAGTGAACACTGCAATGAGTCAGCTTCTGGAGGTGTTAGAAATGCGTGGAGAACCAGGTAGATTCTCTATATCTGTTTCCTCCTAACCATCAATCATTGGTCTTTACTATGTTTTTTTCTACAGATCCAGCATATGACGAGGACTCGCTATGCATAGGCGTGGCTCGCCTTGGAAGTGATGATGAGAAGATCGTTGCTGGCCCTATGGGCAGGCTCGTCGACGTGGATTTTGGCCCACCCCCTCACTGCCTCGTCATAGTGGGAGAAACCAATCAAGTGGAAGAAGATATGCTAGAATTTTACATGATCAATTAGTACCAAGCCACAATTTTACTTCAGTTAATCTATCGTTTCTCCAGTCAAAAGTTCTTTCTTCTGTACCTTGGAACATTCCATCTCCATTATTTTCTCCAAGTAAACCTTCTTCTGTGTCTGGAATCTGGATGAATGGATCTTCTTCTCTGGTTGGTCTCCTCGCCGGAGAACGGCGGCCGGAGCTCACCGGTTACCGTTCGATCGAGGAGCACGTTTCCCCCTCCCGTGAGCCGTTGGATCTGAGGCCAACGGCCCCAATTCGAACGCTTTAGGGCTGTGAAAGCATGCAACGCTGACTAGTCAGACAAACCCACCCCGAACCGCCGCGCCGCCGGCTACACCAGAGGCCCAGAGCAAGGCAGCGCGCCGCCGGGGTGCTTCGCCTCCTCCCGATCCCTTGGGCTCAACGCCCTACGCGGCAAGGCTTGCGGCTTGCCCCCTCCAGGCGCGCCTCCGTCCTTCGCCACCCGCCGCCGCCATGCTGTACATCGTGGGCCTCGGCCTCGGCGACGAGCGCGACATCACGGTGCGGGGGCTCGAAGCCGTGCGCAGCTGCTCCAAGATCTACATGGAGGCCTACACCTCCCTCCTCTCCCTCGGCCTCGACCCCGCCGCGCTCGCTAACCTTGTACGGGTTCACTTTCTCTGTTCTCTTGCCCGCCCACCCGCTCGCCACCTGTTCGAGCAAATGCCTGTGTGGATTGTTCGGAGAGCTGTTGCTCACAGGCTTCGCCGCTCGCTCATGTGTTCCATCCAGGAGAAGCTGTACGGGAAGGAAATCACGGTCGCCGACCGGGAGATGGTGGAGGAGCGCGTCGACCAGGTGCTGCTTGAGGCTGCCGACGCTGACGTTGCCTTCCTCGTGGTCGGTGACCCATTCGGGTAACAGTTTCCTTGCTTCTTTCCGCCTTTTGTGTTGACTGTGCTAGAGGGTCTGTAGATGACGGATACTTGCTCATTTCTCACCCAAAGTTTCGGGTATGCGTGACTGAATTCAGTTGTGTTGCTGTTGAGTTGGTGCCAAATTAACATGAGGAATTCACACAGTCACACACGTCCCTACCAAGATGTTCTTGGGCAGACTTGCGTGCATGAATTTCTTCTAAATTTGTTGTATTGTGCTTTGGCCTTTGCTTGGCCACTGTTATGCCATAATTGTGCATTCTCAGTTGCATGTCACATGCCATGATTCAATTGGGCTTAAAGTTTTGTTGGTTTTGTCACATCCTTGGGGCTTAAAACATGTTCATCATCACACTTCCATATCTCCATATGGTAAGTTTATGTGCACATGTTTAAGCCTGCCTTTATTTGAGTGGAGAGTGAAAAAGAAGTAGGCAAACACACTTCACGTCTTTGCTTACTGCTTATGTACAAACACATGTATGTCATCGCACATCCGTGGAAGTCTGATTGGTGTGGCTTGTAAGCTATGTTTAGCTGTGAGTTCAATTCTTTTTTTCTCTGTTTCATCGGGATGAGATTTTCAGGGCTACCACGCATACTGATCTGGTTGTTCGTGCTAAGAAAATGGGGGTACAAGTGAAGGTGATCCACAATGCATCTGTCATGAATGCAATTGGAGTTTGTGGGTTGCAACTTTACCGCTATGGAGAGACTATCTCAATACCGTTCTTTACGGAGGAATGGAGACCAGATAGTTTCTACGAGAAGATTCAGAACAATTGCCGACTTGGGCTACACACACTCTGCCTACTTGGTTTGTGATTCTCGCTCGACCTTTTCAATGTTATCTTAATTTATTGTTAACAAGAAGATAGGCAAGCGGTCATTAGTTTATGGCCATGTGTAATGTGCCTTATAGTTAAATCTCAGTACATCACATACTGGTAATGATAGCTGATTAGGTCTTGGTTCTTGTAATTTGTTCAGTACCTAATATGTGTTATTTGAAGATGTTTGTTTCAGTTTTCAGTAAATTTTAAAATGGCATAAATTAAACAATAGCTTGGGAACCGTTAGTTATCTCTGTTCTTGTACCACTATAACATCTTGTTATACTAGATGGTTTGGTTCAGTGTTGCCATTATCAAAGTAGCTGATTTAATGTATTGTTCAACGTAGATATTTGTGTAAAGGAGCCAACGTGGGAATCTTTAGCCAGGTAATTTAGCATCCTTTCCTGTCTCTGGATTATCATTCTCATTACCTTGGAGTGCATCTGAGGATAGTTATACCAATGCATTTTTTTTCTCTCAAGGCTTTGATCAGAGTTCAGTAAGTGCAAGCAGCCCTAATTTGCTGTTGTTTGGTTTATACTGCTATTGGATATATGATAAATACATCTTTTGCCTCTTTATTTACTCCACGTATTCACATGCAGAGGGAAAAAAGTCTATGAACCACCAAGATTCATGACTGTAAACACCGCAATAAGTCAGCTTTTGGAGGTGGAGGAAGGGCGTGGGGGATCTGGTAGAATATCTGAACTTCTCCATAGCTGGCTTTCTTTGAAAAGACCCTTTTTTCCAAACATTAACTCTTATGCCTGTTAAAAGAAATGATTTGTTGATTCTTGCTATTTTTCCGAACAATGATTCCCTTAGTACTCTATTAATTAACAATTTAGTATTAATGTGAAGATCAAACTGAAAGTTCGTTTGCTTCCAGCATATGGCAGGGATACACTGTGCATAGGAGTGGCGCGGCTTGGAAGTGATGATCAGAAGATTGTTGCTGGGCCTATGGAGAAGCTACTAGACGTTGATTTTGGCCCACCCCTTCACTGCCTGATCATAGTGGGAGAGACTCATCCATTGGAAGAAGAGATGCTAGAGTTTTACAAGATGCAGTAGTTTCAGAAGTTTTTTCATGTGTGTGACGCTTTGTATCGACATAGGGAATCTTTGGGCAATTTCCCTGTCAACATTTTTGGATCAATACCCGTATTGTAGCATCGTTGTCGAACGAGTGAACCTGTAGCCAGGTGATTGTAGAATTGCCCTGGAACGACATTTTCAGGTTTGATCTGTCGATTCCATCAATTGGCTGCAGTAGCAGTTTACAGCTCCGATACAATTATAGTAGAACAAATATGGTGAACTGTATTATCTTCTCGATGCAAAATACTTGACTGCTCATATATAGTTCTTGTTCTTACATCATGGTGCTTTGTGATCTAGTATGTTGCATTCGATTACTGAATACTTGGAACCTTTGAACAAACAAAAGAATGTGAGCAGGGAACTGTATCTTCACAAAGCAAGGCACTCTAGTTTCTTGTTCACCGGACCGGGGTGTAGTGCTCCATCTGCAGCTGGTGCAGCGCCGCCTCGGAGCCAAAGCTGTGGTGACTGGGCGACCGCCGCGAGCGCGACCGCGACGGCGTCATGGGCCCGCCCTTGGCCGCCGCCACCCGCGGCGACCGCTGCGCGAGCGCCGGCCTGGTGGACCTGGCGAAGCCGATGTCGCTGGCGATGGAGGGGATGGGCGACATGGACGGGATCGGCGAGAGCAGCCGGTCGGCGAACGACGGGAAGCAGTGCTCGGAGAAGGCGTCGGCGCCGGCGTGGCGCTCCTTGGGCGTGCTCATGGACCGGAACTTGGCCTTGGCGGAGGCCGTGGACGCCATGTACCCCGGGAACGGCGCCGGCGAGCACGGCGCGGCGGCGGCGTCCTCGTAGTAGTAGTCCCCGGCCCTCGCCGGCGCGCGCCGCGGGCGCACGAAGGAACGCCGCGCGGAGCAGCCGAGCCGGTCGGCGTCGTCGCCGCCTCCAAGGCCGGCGAGGTGGTCGGCGGCCCTGGTGGGGCCCGCGGGCGTCTTGGCGGCGTAGGGCGACTGGTGCGCGACGGGGACGTCCTTGTCGAAGGGGGGCTGGGAGCCGACCCACTCGTCGAGCCAGCTCCAGCGCTGGTTGCTGAGCGCGTCGGCCTCGTCACGGGGCGGCCGCCGGATGCCCAGCTTCTCGCTCTGCAGGGAGGCGTACTGCAGCGCGCGCACGCGCTTGAGCGCCGCCTCCTCCCGGCTCCGCGTCACGGCGCGCATCTCCTCCTTGGAGAGGGTGCTGCTGTCCCACCCCTTGCTGCTCGCCTGCTGCTGCTCTTGTTCCTGCACCACACACACCACCCCGAATCGTCAGCCTGTGTTTGTCAGCCGTACCCACGGCCGGCGGCAGCATCGGCACTGCGGCGCCGGCCACGGCCAGTCTGTGCTACACGATCCAATGGCACTGTGCACGCGCTGTCTCTTATACACATCTGACGAGGCCTTGTGTCGCTGCGACATGTACGAGGCCTTGTTGGCGTGGTCCACGACGAGATCCGTCGTAGGAGAGCAGGCTGGCCGAAACAGGCCAGCCGGCCAGGCAGGCAGGTCGCGCTCGCCGACGACGGGGAGCCTGCTGTGCTCTACTGGTAGCGAGCGAGTGTCCCACGTGCACGACGACCAAAGGCAAGGCGTACGCGGGGGTAGGTCCGGTCCGGTCGCGGGACACGAGGCGGCCAGCCAGGCCAGCGGCCGGCTACCCCCACACCCTGACACCCAAGACCCCGACCCCAAGAGGAGGAATCATGGCACATCACGCGCATGTGCCGTGCGCGCCCATCGGACGACACGACGACGCGACGCGCCGGCCGGCGACGCGGCCCACCAGTCAGTCAGCCCCGCGTAGCCAACCTTTTACCCCACATGCCGCGCATGTGCGGCGCCAATCATTCGCACGTTCGCCGCCCCCGGCCCGACCGCTGCTGCTCCGGCGGCCTGGAAGAGGAATCCATTTCTACCGACGTGCTGAGCCGTGACTAGAAGTTCTAGGATGCTTACGTGGATTGCGGCGGCGTAGAGCTCCCGGCCGCGCCTGAGCAGGAAGGCGTCGGCGTCGCCGTGGTCCGCCGCTGCCCCGTGGTCACGAACATCTGAAAATGCATCGATCTCAATCTCACCAAGAACAAAATCGAGAATTTGCATTGCTGGATAGGGATAGCTATGGTTGCACAGAACAAGAACGTGTCAGCGAGCCGTGTCCACGTACCAGGTACCCGCGGTAAGCCGATTGGATAGAGACGGCGGCGTGCTCCTCCTGCCCGGGCGGCGGGGGCGCGAGCGGCTGGCCGGTGAGGCGGACGACCTCGGCGGCGGCGTGCGCGGCGGCGACCGCGGCCTCGGCGGCCGCCGCGGTGGCGAGGGCGACGGCCATGGCGTGCTTGCTCTGCTCGTCCTCCGCCTGCCTGATCTGCTGCTGGTCAGCGGCCGCGGGCTCCGGCGCCGGCGCCGGTAGGGCGAACGAGTGCTGCGTCCTCAGCTTCCCCGGCATCCACCTCCTGCTCTTCGCCTTCTGCGCACGAATCGATTCCACCATCCGCCATTGCCATGGATGATACTGAACCGTCAAGCTCCTCTCCTCGATCGAAAGGAAAGAGTAATGACACAAGAAACGTGACACAGGGGGCGTGATCGAACCTTGTCAGGTTTCGGTTTCTCCTTGGGCTCGGAGGAGGTGAAGAGCCTCCTGATGCGCTCGAACCAGCTCCGCCTCCTCTTCTCCTTCTCCATGCCG
Source organism: Echinochloa crus-galli (assembly GCA_900205405.1). Lineage (NCBI taxonomy): Eukaryota > Viridiplantae > Streptophyta > Magnoliopsida > Poales > Poaceae > Echinochloa > Echinochloa crus-galli. The sequence continues at coordinate 310,760 of OAMR01000138.1, read as the reverse complement.
CCGCGGGATGTGAGTGAGGGTGGATACACTCTACTACTACAGTACGTCTCTATACTGATAACTGTCTGAAGCAAAGAAACACATCAGCATCGACATCACCAGACATGCAAAAGAAAACTCGAAAGGGAAAAAAAGGCGAGAATAAATGAAAAAGAAAGAATCAAGAAATGGTTGTTCACACGTCTCGATCGCGAGATCCACGGAAAATACGGGCTGAAAGTGTGGCAGCACGGGCACTTTGCCGGAAACACAATCCACCACTCTCCGTGACCGCGCAAATCAAGAAATCGGCAAGGAAAAGGAATTTCTGTTGCTAACCCACCAAAAAAACATCGAAGAGGGTGGCATTGGATGGACTCAGGATCCCCGTTGCGCTAATCAAACCTCATTAATCTGAAGCCTAAACACTTTCTGCTGCTGACAATAAACAAAAACTGAACACTGAACAGAGAAAGAACAAACAAGCAGTCAAACATGAAAGGAACCTGCGCCCCTGCATCTAATCTACTCCTCGCTGAATGACTGGATGAATAGTGAATACGAGACGCGACAGAGGAAGAAATCGCCATCGGGACAGGAAGGAGCCGAAGTTCATCGAGTACCTGCTGTTCTGACTCCCGCGGGTCTCCAGGGGATCCAAGCGCCCTGTCGCTCTCGGTCTGTGGATGGAGCTAGCTGAACAGCCGAGGAGGACACGGGAGAGGAGGCTGCTCGGAGGGACAAGAAGAAGCCGTCGCGCTCGCGCTTGCTCTTGCCACTGAAGGATCGGTGTGGCGACCAGACAGGGATGAGTGAATGGGAGCCGATAAAAAAAATTTCGAAAAGAAACTCGGCATATATCCCAAAAATCACTATCCAAGGATTCCTCACAAGCTTGCCAAGATAGCGTAGTCACAGCGGACCTACCTACCCTAGGAACAAGCAAGAACAAAACACCTGAGCGGAAGCTATACAAATCCTTGTTGTCTGCCTGAGTCAGGGCGGACCGTCCGCACAGAGGTAGCGGACCGTCCGCGGTCAGGGCGGACCGTCCGGCTAGGCGAGGCGGTCCGTCCGAGAACCCTCTCCGAATCTCCAGAGACTTCAGGCAAAAATCGGACCGTCCGAGCCTCTACCGCGGACCGTCCGGGAGAGCAAGTCGGACCGTCCTTCAAGGAAACAGAGACACCAGAAGCTACAGCCACTTCTCGGACCGTCCGCCAATCACATGCAGACCGTCCGGGAACACGGCGGACCGTCCGCCAAGATCGTGCGGACCGTCCGCGAGGCCCGACGGACGAACAGGAAGAACAGCTACAGTAACCCGCGGGTCAACTCCCCCAAATCCATCACCGGATCTCCCAAACGGCTAGAGCTCTTGAGACGAAACTTTGGGAAACTGATTAGCACTCTAGGGTGAAGATATGCCCCAAAAATCTCGGCCTCTAAAGCACTACAAATCGAGAAATCGCGGATCACATGGAACAAGCCACCTACCACGAGTTCATCCCAAAATCATCAAATCGAGACCGATTACCGGCGTTTGAGGGGTCAAGATCATACACAAAGAGGCGCAAGGCACTCATCCATGATCCCCACAAACAAATCCGAAGCCAAACGGTCTAGAAACGACGAATCGAGAGTAACAAGAAAATGGCACAAAAAGGGACTCGGGAAGAAACAAAGAGATTCAACTAGCACAAGATTTCAATCCAACAAACAAAGGTCACAATCTATACAAGGCTAGCAACCTCCCATCATCCACCCGCTCGGATTTTACATGAAGCACAAGCTAGCCTAGAGAGAGATTAGAAAGAGAGCAAGAGAGAAAATAAGCTAGAGTTTCAAGGGTTGAGTTGCCATCCCCCTCTACCCCTATATATATTGAGTCACCTGGAGATGGCAAAAGACCAAACTACCCCTACAAACAGAAAACAAGATACACACCCCTCAGGGGCAATTTTGGAATACACCAGATATTTCTCCCGGCCGGGTACGCCGTCCATCCGGCCTTGCTTCCCTCCGACGCAAGCTCCCGGATCCCGCCACATGTCCACCGCTTCGAAGCTTCCCGAACGCGTCCGGATCACCGTCTCCGTCACGTTGGGCCTTCGGACTCGGTTTTGAGGCCCAAACCGAAAAACCCTCCTCCGATGGTTTTGTGGCCCAACCATCAAACCCCGCGTGCAAGCTTCGGTCGTCAGCCGCTACCTTGCACCGGCTCCAAGACTTCGACTTCGTCTTGCTTTTCTTGCACCATGCCGACCGCACTCGATCTCGTCTGGCCACCGGGTCCATCGAACTGCAACCCAACACACCAAAGCGCCACGCCAAGCTCTCAACCAAAGCAAGAAAATCTCGGTCCCCTAAGACAAGGGCAACGGCTCAACACAACCGAGACATCAAGTTTGAACAACAACATCGAAACAAGAGCAACATACAACAAGTAGCTCCCCCTAGACAAGTGCATACTCATGTGCATGAATCAAGGCACAAAATGCAAGGTTAAGCAACCTAGAGCTTCTCAAATATGCAATGAGCACTATAAGATGCTACAAGTGAGCAAATGAGCAAGCAAGATAGTCCTAAATGATGTATAAGCATTGCCAACAAGATTTCATCATTGAATAAGCATTTGGTCAATTTGAGTGCAAGTGGAGCAAATTTTACAAAAATTCTCACCACATGAGAGAAATCATAGCCATGACATATTCAAACCAAAATGAACATGATCATACAAAGGTTGAGCAAGGTTATCAATTCTTAGCAAAAGATCATCATGAACACCAACAAAGTCTAAATGATTATCTCTAATTTTTCCAACTAAAGCTGGGACTCTACCAGTTTTCCCTAAGCCCCTAATATTCCAAAAAAGGCCTCTCATTTGACCTGATATTCAAAATTAGCACAACTCCCTACATTACTTCTACTAGAAGAACTAGACTGAAGGATCGGTATGGCGACCAGAGAGGGGGGGAGTGAATGGGAGCCGATAAAAATTTCTTCGAAAAGAAACTCGGCCTATATCCCAAAAATCACTATCCAAGGATTCCTCACAAGCTTGCCAAGATAGCGTAGTCACAGCGGACCTACCTACCCTAGGAACAAGCAAGATCAGTGTACCAAGCGGAAGCACAACTCAAGAGACACACCTACTTGCAATCTGTCCAAGTCACGGCGGACCGTCCGCACGAGGATCGTGGACCGTCCGTGGTGACGGCGGACTGTCCGACAGAGCTGGGCGGACCGTCCGTAATTACCTCCCAAATCTCCAGAGACTTCAGCCGATTTACGGACCGTCTGAGCCTCTACCGCGGACCGTCCGCCAGTGTCGCGGACCGTCCGGGAGAGCAAGTCGGACCGTCCGTCAAGGAAACAGAGACACCAGAAGCTACAGCCTCTTCTCGGACCGTCCGCCAATCACATGCGGACCGTCCGGGAACACGGCGGACCGTCCGCCAAGATCGTGCGGACCGTCCGCGAGGCCCGACGGACGAACAGGAAGAACAGCTACAGTAACCCGCGGGTCAACTCCCCCAAATCCATCACCGGATCTCCCAAACGGCTAGAGCTCTTGAGACGAAACTTTGGGGAGATGATTAGCACCCTAAAAGGATGTTATGTCCCAAAAATCTCGGCCTCTAACTCCCTACAACTCGAGAAATCGCGGATCACACGGAAGAACACATTCTCACGAGTTCATCACAAAAACTACGAATCGAGACCGATTCCCGGCGTTTGAGAGGACAAGATCACACACAAAGAGGCGCAAGGCACTCACCCATGATCCCCTCAAACAAATCCGGAGCCAAACGGTCTAGAAACGAAGAATCGAGAGAAACAAGAGAGGAACCAAAAGAACTCGGGAAGAACACAAGAGAGGAATCAAACTAGCACTTGAATTCAAATCACAGAGGTCACAATCTGTACAAGGCTAGCTACCTCCCAACATCCTCCCGCTTCAGATGAATCGATGATGCACTGGCTAGCCTAGAGAGAGAAAGCTAGAGAGAGAAAAACAGAGTGCAAATTAACTAGGGTTCCAAGCCACACGCTAGAGCCATCCCCTCCACCCCTATACATACCAAGTCCTGGTGGGGGAAAATGACTAGACTGCCCTAC
>OAMR01000138.1:249747-288597 GCA_900205405.1 Echinochloa crus-galli | reverse complement strand
CCGGCGCGCCGCCGCTCCCTAGCCCTCGTCCTCACGAGCGCAGGCGAGCTGCCCCCGTCCGCACCAGCACCGGCGAGCCACCGCTCCCCAACCATCTTCCGCACAAGCGCCGGCGAGCTGCCCCGTCCGCACGAGCGCCGACAAGCCATCCCCGTCCGCGCGGGCTCCGACGAGCAAGCCGCCCCCGTCCGCACGGGCGCCGGCGAGCGAGCTGAGGGGCCCCTGGCCACGCGCGGCCGCCGGCAGGCCCTGGCCGCGTGGGCTCCGGCGAGGCACCCCTATGCTGCGCCCTTGGCCGCACCCTACGCCGACAAGGTGCCCGCCACGGCGCCCCTCGCCGTGCTCAAGTTCTTGGATGAGGTCCAGCCTTGTCGGCCGAGCGCCATGCCTGGAGCTCCACATCGAGCGTGAGAGAAGAGAAAAATTAGCCAGTGACAGGTGGGCCCCACTTGTCAGGGAAATAGAAAGAGGAATAAGGATTAGGGATCTGCTGGAACACATCTTCCCAATATCTGAAAATTTGAAAGGGGGTTCCCCTATACCAAGAAAAAGAGGAAAGGGGAAAGGAAAACTGTTGGAGTTGCTCTAATAGACATTCTATTAAATATAGCTTATTCTTATCAGATGAACTTTTGATGGTCGTTTAAATCTATAAGAGCAACTCCAACAGTCTCTGTAAATGTATTTGCTTCGGTAAAAAAAAGAGAAGTACGATGAAAACACGTTCCAACAGAATCGCTATCTTCCATCTCCGGTTTTCTCGCTCGGAATCTCATCCCCGGCGCAATCTATTTCTACCGATCGCTCCCAGCTCGCCATCGCAGGTTCCGCGCCCTTTTGCTCGCTCCCGCGCACCTGCCCTTCGCCCTCCCGCGCTATGCACTCGCCCTCCTCCCCGCCCAGCCCCTCCTTGCCAGCGGGGCTCGTCGCCGCGCCTCCCTTGCCAGTGAGAGCCACGAGGTAGGAGGTCCAGGAGCGGCCGAGCCCGGCGGTGCCGACGACGGCCTCGAGCAGGATGTTCCCGGCGGCGAGGTCTCCGAGCTCGACGTGGAGAAGGAGAAGGAGCCCCCAGCGGAGGGGATCTCGGTGGTGAGCTCAAAGACCCCGGAGCTGGCGACGGAGCCGAAGTCGAGGAAGGCCGCCGCTCCACTGCCTGTCTCTTATACACATCTTATCTTGTTAGGAGTATCCCAGCCGATGACCACGGGAGGCAGTGGCGGCGGCGGCTGGGCGCCGCGTCGTCGGGGCCGGCGGCGGCGGTGCGGGAGCGGGTGGCGGGGGAAGCTCGGCGGCGTCGGACCCGGCGACAGCGGAGCGGGAGCGGGCGGCGGGGCGAGGTCGCCACAGCGCACGGCCACCGCTCCTCGCCGGCGGTGGAGGTAGAGGCAGGCCGGAGCCGGGAGGCGGAGGGCAGAGGCCGGTGGACTCCTATCCGTGGCGTGTGAGGGAGGTCGCCGCCAAGCTGCCGGTGTCCTGCATCGTCGAGGACCGCGCCGAGGAGCAGGACGAGCTTGAGTGCTTGACCAGGAGGGCGGAGTCGATCTGTTCTGTGACTGTGAGGCCGTGAGGGAGAAGATAAGGTATACGTGGGGTCCACTTCTATTTTAAAGAGGCTGTTGGAGTGGTCATACTTTTAGAGGGTGGATTCTAGCTAAATGGCTCTCTAAATAAAAATATAGAGAGTAGAATATAGAGAGTCTGTTGGAGTTGCTCTAAGGGATGGTCGTTTAAAAATGTTGGGAGTAGTTGTTGAACTTTTGATACCGTGTTACCATGCTCAGACATTCTTAAATAGCTTAGCCTTATCAGATGATCTACAAACTAAATTTCAATATACTAAATTTCAATATGGCTAGTTAGCCAAAAAATGTTGCTCTTTATGCAGTTCAACCAAGCTCTATTTTCAACATTGTTAATCTTGACGAGTTAAGGATTTTTTTTCGAATCATAGTGAAGGCTAACATGCGCACACTTACCTCTATAAAATACACACATACAAATTATACCCTTATGAGCATCTCTAAAAGCCCTGGATCAGCAAATCTAGGGATCGACAAAGACACACAGGCGCCTCGATGGACACGCCTACCGTTGAAAAAATTGCACGTATTAAATCTTAGAATATATATAGAAAAATACGAACACCCGTGTTGAATCGAGGATTCAAACCCAAGTATATATGTTTCACCATAAAAAAAAACTTATCGATCGACTTATGATGAGTTTGTTTTGACGAATTAAGTTGACAAGGCCATGATAAAAACTAAAAAGGATGAGTTAGACTATGAGCTGCACATTGTAAACACTACACAGAGCCCTTAAAATGTTGTGTTTGCATTGAAATTTAAAAAACAAATGCCGTTAAAAATTCAAGCCACTCAAAACTATTATTTTTGTATAGAATATTCGTCATTGTTAATTTGTCATAATAATATTTGACACATTTATATTATTAAAAAATAAGTATCATCTATTTTATTTGTAATTTATTTTATCATTAATGACACATCAAACATTTATTATATTTTTGTATTTTTAGTAAAATTTTCAAATAAAACAAATGGTCAAACATAAAAATCGGTAGACGATTGATCGTGATATGATATCATAAAATATATTTTTATCTTTTGACCTTACACTTGTCCATAATAACAAACTCATCATAAAAAGAGATGTAGCTCAAATAAAAAAATACAACACTCATATATAACTATTATTCTTTGATTGAAGATTTTGAATGAAAATACTTGTATCACAAATTAATTATTCTTTGAAGATATTGATGTTCGAACCTTCAAATACGGGGTGTATAAGGTCATTCTCAGTGAGAGTTTTATCAGCATTAAATACAGTGCCATGTCAGTTTTTTTGATGATGTGGCAAAGAATAAATGAAGAGAGAGATGAATTGAGTTTCATGGTGGTGAAACCCTGTGTACACTATTTTCAAGAGAGTCTGTGTCTTTCATGTAGTCTTGGAAACAACAAATAATAAAACTTTGCATTGAAAGGGGACTATTTCAACTATCAACTATGAATTAAATGAACTTTTGCTTATGTGGTATCCTTGGAAACAAGGATATGAAATGGCCACTGAGAATGGCCTAAAAGACATGTATGGCCATTATGTAAAATTTCTCCCGCAACCCATACCTAAGTGTGAAATGGAGGGCGTCGATTTATATGAAGATTTCTTCTCGAAAGTCTACCATGACTTTCAAAAGAAATTTTACAGGATGAAATCAGGAGAGAAAGAAAAGAAGAAACTGAATTAGCGCCACGGCAGCAGCCGATCAGATCTCCACCGTCGTCGTCGTCGCCCCTGCCTCCCTCCCGATCTCTCAAATCGCCAAACTCCTTTCCAGCCTCTCCCCCCTCCCCACCCACCGTCCCCCCGCGCGCCAGATCACGCGCCGCAGCACCGCGACCACCGGCGCCGCCGCGGCGTCGGGAGCAGGCGGCGAGCGTCGTCACGCAGCGTGCGTAGGCTCGGCTCGCCGGGGCGGGCAAGATGAGCGGGCACGACTCGAAGTACTTCTCCACCACCAAGAAGGGGGAGATCCCCGAGCTCAAGGAGGAGCTCAACTCCCAGTACAAGGTGCCCCGCCTTAGCACCCTCCCCGTCCCTATCTCGCTCTCGTTCCGTGACCTGCTACGACTGTGGATTGGTTCCTGCGCGTGGATCCAGATCTGGGCGCGGCGTTGGGGTTCCAGGCGCGGGCACTCCTAGATCTGTGGGTCTCGGTTGCATTTTTAGTGAGGTTTGGTCGTGCTGGGGGATGGGATTTTGCGCCGAACGTGCACATTTCGGTGCTATGTTGGGGACAAATGAGCTGGAATTTGCAGAATTCAGCGCTGAAGCGGCCTGCTCAAGCTGTGTTAGACTTGTTCATACAGAAATGGATTTGGATTAGAACGATATGAATGGACTGGTCTCTGATCCATCTGAAGCTTGGGCTTGTAGCCACTCAGTAGAAACTTGTTTGGATTGTCTCATTGTTCAATTTATGCCTTGATGAATTGGCAGGAGGTTAAGCTGCTTAGTTGGTCAATTGCGTTGGATTAGTGTAGAAATTGCAAAATGTACGTGAATGGGTTCAGTGCGGTTAATTTCCTCTACCATGTGCATGTGCTGACATACTCTTTTTATACCCACACACACATCATCAGCGAAGACCTTCACATGTTGCTTCTAATGTATTTTCATTGTATAAATTGTGAATGGTAACATCACACACATTTTGTTGCTCAATAACCTGTTTTCAATGATATATCTATGCTTTGGAATTATGCACGTGTGAAATAGTGATACAGTAAGGTGTGCTTGGCTGAATTCACATTCCAAACTTTTTTATGTCTAGTAAATTCAAGAAACCTTTTATATCCAGTGGTGATGTCTATGTTGTTTCTTTGTTAGTATAATTGTCTTTTTGGCTACACACTGAAGTGTTCCATATAAATGATGTTTATTGCTGAAAGAAAGAAAGAAAAGCTTATCTAACAGTCAGACGAAATGCCCTCACTTTGTCACAAATAAGTTGGCTCAAGATGAATATCAAATGTCATGAACATGATGGCACTAATTTATGTACTCTTTAGGCTTTTATTGCGAGGTTAGTTGAGGAGGTGAAGAGTGCTATGTACCGTGGACCGTGATAGTTGGACCATGTACACTATTAGTCAAAATCAGTACCGTTGTTGAGGTGAATAGGTGATACTAAAATTATCATTGCTGTTGCAAACAGAAACAGATTTAGGATTCTATAGTTTTGTACTGTTTTATGCCACCCAAGTTTGTTGCTTACTATGGATTTTCAGTACGTAAACTGTAGTTTCTGCAATTTCTGATGTCTGAGATTCAAATTATGGCTTGCAGGACAAGAGAAAGGATGCTGTCAAGAAAGTGATTGCTGCTATGACTGTTGGAAAAGATGTCTCATCATTGTTCACTGATGTCGTGAACTGCATGCAGACTGAGAACTTGGAGCTCAAGAAACTAGTATATTTGTATCTCATCAACTATGCTAAAAGTCAGCCTGATCTTGCCATACTTGCCGTGAACACATTTGTTAAGGTAAGAAAGTATAGCCATACTTGTAATTAATTTGTGCAGGCAAAGAAGGTCACTGCATGCAAAATATGGGACCTAGATATAGTCAAATGATTGATGACTTGAAACTTATGCAGGATTCACAAGACCCAAATCCATTGATTCGTGCTTTAGCTGTTAGGACAATGGGTTGTATCCGTGTTGACAAAATCACAGAGTATCTCTGTGATCCACTTCAAAGATGTCTCAAGGTCTTTCTTCGTTCTTCTAGAATATTGCTGAATAAAGTTGACCCCTCTTCCATCTATTGATTTAAATGGCCATATATGTAAATTGTTCCCACAGGATGACGATCCCTATGTGCGGAAGACTGCAGCTATTTGTGTTGCTAAGCTTTATGACATAAATGCTGAGCTAGTGGAGGACAGAGGATTTCTAGAGGCCCTTAAGGATTTAATATCCGATAATAATCCCATGGTTGTTGCAAATGCCGTTGCGGCTCTGGCAGAGATTCAAGACAGCAGTGTTCGGCCAATCTTTGAAATCACCAGCCATACACTGTCAAAGCTTCTGACAGCTCTAAATGAATGCACAGAGTATGCTACACTTCTTGCTATATTGGGTTCTGCATTTCTTGGTAATTTACTAAAGCAGTCTGTACTACATTTTGGTAAATATGCAGGTGGGGCCAAGTGTTCATTTTGGATTCTTTGTCAAGATACAAAGCAGCAGATGCCAGGGAAGCTGAAAACATAGTGGAAAGAGTTACACCCCGTCTCCAACATGCAAATTGCGCGGTTGTTCTTTCTGCTGTCAAGGTACATTATCTGATTTGCATCTACTGGAATATCATAAGGTTTATGTACTCTTTTGTGCTGTTTGTATATGTGCTTGTTCAGTAGCTGTAACTTACTATGGTACTGAGTAGCAAGGTTCATATAGAGGTACTTTCTAGTCTTCATTGCATGGTAGCTGGATTGGTATACTTGTTGCTTTGTTCTTCTTGAATTTATACCATGATGAACCTTTGGAACAAATGAACCTCACCCTGGATTTGTTTTTCATTTCTTGACCTTTCAAGCGAATAAGACTACTGGTAGGCTGCCATTTGTGTCATGCAGCGACTTACAAAGCACCATTTCCTTTTTTTTTCCATTTTCTGAATTAGTGTTGCTAATTATTTTTTTAAAAGCTTAGCCTAGTTGCTATTCTGTTATGTACCAGATGGGAGCTTTTGTTAATGCTTCTTTTCTGTGTGTGTTTTTAGATAATCCTTCTACAAATGGAGCTCATTACAAGCACGGATGTAGTCAGGAATCTCTGTAAGAAAATGGCGCCCCCTCTTGTTACTCTTTTGTCAGCGGAGCCTGAAATTCAGTATGTAGCCTTGAGGAACATTAATTTGATTGTTCAAAAGAGGCCTACAATACTTGCTCATGAGATCAAGGTGAACTTTTTGAACTCTTATTGGTCGATCATGTCAGTGTGTTCCTTTAACTCAAAAGTGTATTTTTCTATAGGTCTTCTTTTGCAAGTACAATGACCCTATATATGTTAAGATGGAAAAGCTGGAGATTATGATAAAGCTTGCCTCAGATCGGAACATAGATCAGGTACAGAATCAGATCTTTTTGCTCGTATTCTACCTTAGATTCTTGCTCATGTTTGATTGAAGTCAAAGATCATTTAGCTACAGTTTTAGTCTAGTATTCATGGCCTTGTTCACAAGAGAAGTACAGAAATCGACAAAAGAAATCATTCTGGGAATAGTGTTCAATACGTAGACTTTAAAATTCAATTGTAAATTTATTGAGCATGTTTATTGTATTAGAAACTTAGGGTTCTGTTGGTTTAAGTGGTTTCTGCCCTTAAGAGTCGTAGACTTTAAAATTCAATCGTAAATTTATTGAGCATGTTTATTGTATTAGAAACTTAGGGTTCTGTTGGTTTAAGTGGTTTCTGCCCTTAAGAGTCTCCGTCCAAGCGCTAACAGAGCTTCTTGTAGGTGCTCTTGGAGTTCAAGGAGTATGCCACAGAGGTTGATGTTGACTTTGTGCGGAAAGCTGTTCGTGCTATTGGGAGATGTGCTATTAAATTGGAGCGCGCTGCTGAAAGGTGCATCAGTGTTTTGCTTGAGCTGATTAAGATAAAAGTTAACTATGTTGTTCAGGAAGCTATAATTGTTATCAAAGACATCTTCAGACGCTACCCTAACACGTGAGTTGCTTCTACATTGATTTATGTTCTATATTTTGTAACCATTGATGAACTATAAGAACTAATTTTGTTCTGCACAATAAATTGTGTGTATAATAACTGTTCTTTTTTTACTGGATATTTACAGGTACGAGTCTATCATCGCGACACTGTGTGAAAGTCTGGACACTTTAGATGAACCAGAGGCTAAGGTCTTAGTCAATGCTCATCTTATTAATTTATTGTATTTTTGTAAAGGGACTTTTTTTTGCTTACTTACGTGTCTTAACTTCTTTAGGCATCAATGATTTGGATAATTGGAGAATATGCTGAAAGAATTGATAATGCTGATGAACTTCTTGAGAGCTTCTTGGAAACATTCCCTGAAGAACCGGCATTAGTTCAACTGCAGCTGCTAACCGCAACTGTTAAGTTGTTTCTTAAGAAACCAACTGAGGGGCCGCAGCAGATGATACAGGTTGCGATTTTCAGACACTTCTTTACTTATGTGTGCAATATTCTTTAGACATTAGAGATCATTGAGTACATGATAACTTTGAACTTGGTTTAAGGTGTGTCTGAATATTTACTCATTTTCTAATTCTCAAAAAAAAAGAGAGAATATTTACTCATTTGCTATCATGGGCGCTCAGCCTCCATTTGATGGAATATTGGTATCTTGAGAGTGCTGTTAATAATGTTGTCTGTTGTTGCAATTGTTTGCGTCTTCCTATAATGCCTTGCTTCTATTGTCTTGGGTCATCTTCAATGTTGTGATGAGAATCGTGTTCAATGACGTTCATTGCTAATTTGCATAAATATTACCTGTAGGCTGTTCTCAATAATGCAACAGTTGAAACAGACAATCCCGATTTGAGGGATCGAGCTTACATTTACTGGCGACTTCTCTCTACTGATCCTGAGGTATTGCATGTTTGCACTTTTTGGTCCAATGATTTATGAGATATTCAGTTATTCACCCAACCATTGAGCCATGTATGGCTTTCTGCAGGCTGCAAAAGATGTTGTTTTGGCGGAGAAACCTGTGATCAGTGATGACTCCAACCAACTTGACTCGTCACTTCTTGATGAGCTTCTAGCAAACATTTCTACCCTTTCATCAGTTTATCACAAGCCCCCAGAATCATTTGTCAGCCGTGTTAAGGCAGCTCCTAGGGCTGACGACGAGGAGTTTGCTGATACAGCTGAAACAGGGTATTCGGAGTCACCATCCCAGGGAGTTGATGGGGCATCACCTTCCTCAAGTGCTGGCACTTCTTCTAATGTACCTGTGAAACAGCCGGCAGCTGCATCCCCACCTGCTGCAATGCCAGACCTTTTAGGTGATCTGATGGGTATGGATAATTCTATTGTCCCTGTCGATGAACCTGCAGCACCTTCCGGGTAAGTAGAGTTTTAATGGGTTTTTATCTGATTTGTACTCTGGTACTTGTCCATTTTGTGTCTTGTACAAATATTTAACCATATTGATATGTCATTCTTACTTTTGCAGCCCTCCGCTACCTGTTTTGTTGCCTTCAACAACTGGCCAAGGGCTGCAGATTAGTGCACAACTAACGCGACGTGACGGCCAGATATATTACGATATATCTTTTGAGAATGGCACCCAGGGTGTCCTAGATGGATTTATGATTCAGTTTAACAAGAACACATTTGGTCTTGCTGCAGGCGAAGCACTTAAGGTGCCACAGTTATTGTATTCAATAGGTTACACCAACCAACCTTTTAGTTTCAATTTCATGGACTAAGTTTTACGTCTTTCTGTGATTAAAGGTTCCTCAACTGCAACCGGGGGCATCAGCAAGGACACTTCTACAAATGGTGCCGTTTCAGAATATCTCCCCTGGTGCACCAAACTCGCTACTACAGGTTGCCGTGAAAAATAATCAGCAGCCAGTATGGTATTTCAATGACAAAATTCCGCTGCATGTTTTCTTCGGTGAAGATGGAAAAATGGAGCGAGCCAGTTTTCTCGAGGTAAAAAGCAAAATGTTCGTGTGGTTTTCCTTTTTTTTTTCCTTGTTTGGGAAGTGAAGAGGTGTGGTAGGTAGGGGCACTGCTTGCAGTGGTAGTTGATTCAATCACCATTTTTTGCTTCTTTCATATGAATTTTGAAGTGATTTTATCTCACTGCAGGGCTGGAAATCTTTACCTGATGACCACGAGTTTACAAAAGAATTCCCAGGCTCTGTTATCAGCAGCATAGATGCAACTGTTGAGCGCCTTGCAGCATCAAATGTGTTCTTTATAGCCAAGCGGAAAAATGCAAACATGGATGTTCTGTATCTATCTGCCAAGATGCCACGAGGAATCCCCTTCCTTATAGAGATTACAGCGGCCGTCGGTGTTCCCGGTGTAAAGTGTGCAGTCAAAACGGCAAACAAGGATATGGTCCCTCTGTTCTTTGAAGCTATGGAGGCTCTTACCAAGTGATGGCAAAGTTAATGGATCAGTGTGTCTACAAAAATCGATCAGTTGATGAGTTGCTATAGGCCTTTGGATGCGGGAATTTTTTCACGGAAGCTGGTGTGAAATGTATTTGTTGTTTTTGTATTAGATTACAGTATTTAAACTGCTAGTTTCCTGGTTCCAAAGTTTTCCCCAGAAATACTGGAGACATTCTTATCTCATAATCTGTATATCTTGCCCTGATGGACTTAAAATTTTCATGTGTTACGCATAGCATATGAGATTTGACTAGATTTCAACATAGCTGATGTAATAGATGCACAATGTTGTTTTGCTTCACCCGTGGCAGACTGCTGCTGCCATTCCACTTACATGTCGTGGTTAACGGATCAGTGTGTACTCCCTCCGTTTAATTCTACTATGAGTATATTTTTTTTGTAGCAGGTATCAACTGATAGATTTTTGTAGACATGATCCGTTAACCCTCAGAGCACTTATTGAGAATGCACTGCCTCCGTTTATAAAATTATTACAAGACTAAATTTTGTTTCCGAGAATTCCAACTTTAACAATAATTACTATGCCTCGTGTTATTCTCAGGGGGTAGCGTTAAGAGCATTATTTTTGCCAGACAAGTGAACTACATGCTTCTGGGAAGCATTATTGAATTGAACTTGAATAATGTTTGGCTGTGTTTAGTTCCCCATCACATCACCAAAATTCCTAAAATTCTCTCTCCAAATATCACTATCCACCTATCACATCGATTCTCTCTCCTCGTGCATGGAACACTAAACTAGGTAAATAAAAAAACTAACTAATTGCATGGTTTTGATGTACACGACGAGACGAATCTTTTGAGCCTAGTTAGGTCTTGATAGGATAATGTTTACCACAAACAAACGAAAGGTGCTACAGTACGCTACAGTGTTCGATGTGACATTTTTTCTAAACTTTCTCCTGCACTTTTTGGAACTAAAATGTTCGATGTGACATTTTCTCCAAACTTTCTCCTACACTTTTTAGAACTAAACACAGCCTTTGTACAAAATCAGTCGAAACCTAACTAAAACCCGGTGGGGAAAACCAGCTCTGAAACAATAACAGATTAACAGTAAAGAAACAGGGGAACCCAAAGCTACGGCTGCTTCTCTGGCGGCACTGTCGCCACGGACGCCGCGCGTCACTACAACCCGGTGCGCATCCGAGGCGGCATCCCTCTCGTTGACCCTGCCTGCTCCGCCTGCTGCTCCTGCTGCGGTCGCGCCTGCTGCTGCCTCGCTGACCGCAACCCCTGGTCCAGCATCACGGCGCGCGTGACACGGGACACGGGCGCGCCGCCGTCCACCGCCCGCTGGTACCCCTCGTCTCCCCCCACGTCACCACCGCTGACCGCCAGGCGCACCAGGCGCCGCACGTCGCGCGGCGTCAGCTCGTGCTGGTCCCCCAGCTCGGGCCCGTCGGCACGCGCCTCGAAGCCCGACAGCAGCAGCGTCCCGTCGCTCGGCCCGCCCTCCCGCGCCAGCGCGCCGTCGAACGGCCGCGCCGAGAACTGGGCGCCGCCGCCGTCGGCGCCGATGTCCCCCATCGCCCGGACGTGCGCGGCCGCCTTCCTGGCCTCCGGCGCGACCTCCCGGATCAGCGTCGGGTGGTCGAGCCTGGACACGAGCTCCTCGAACGCGCGGTCGACCGCCGCCGCCGCCGCCGCGCCTCCGCCTTCCGTTGTCAGCTCGCCGACAGGGACACGGCACGCCACGTCCTCCATCGTGTCCACCTCGTCGTCGTCGTCCTCACCAGTTTCCTCCATGCCTGCGCGGTAGCACTGCTCGACGACGATCCGGAAACCGACGGCCGCCGCCTCGGGCGCGGACGGCGAGGGCGTGGTGCGGGAGATCTCGACCAGGGAGACCGTCCTGTCGTCGCGCGAGAGGAGGACGCGGTCGGCGGCCATTGGCGTGGTTTGGTAATTCGATCGCAGGGCTCGCTAGGATGAACGGGAAGGGTCAGGGATGATGATGTGATACGCTGGTTGGTGGTTGCTGGCACGCCACGGGTTTACAATTTACATAGAGGGGTCCGGTTGACCGGTTGGCTTTGGAGAAGTTGCGAGTCCGATACGGACGTCCTGTCTGAGTCCCGAGTCGGACTCTGCTTTTGTTTCTTGAGAGAGCCGAGTCCGATATGCGAGCGGAACAGAATCCAAGTGAAGGAAAAGGAAATGGAAGCAGTAACCGAAATCCAGTGATTTGAAGGCTTTGCTGATCCAACTTTTTTTTTAATAAGCAAACTCGGCTCATAAGCCATACGACATATGTTAGTATTTATTAATAACCATAGAAATAGATAATTTAGAATTGCATAGATAAATTAGACTTAGATTTGGGGCTACTTTAGGTTATTTTTAATAATAACAGTGGACAATTTTTATGCAATATCATAGGATTATTTTGAGTTATTTTTATAGTGACATAGGAGGGTAAATTAAATGAAGATTAGGGATAACTTTGTTTTTTAAATAATTTTAGAGGTTAATAATTAGATACAGATTTATTTGGTTACTTTAGACTATTTTCATAATAAGTAAAGATAGCTGATTTTTAAGTGCACATAGTATATACAATAGCTCAATGATTAGAGTTTATCAAATTGATGACAAACTTTCTAGAATTTATATTTTTTACACGTATTTAAGAACTATGTGGAGGCTTTTAGTAAAATTTCGTAATATATAATAAATATGTGATCATATGCGAATAACTTTTTGAACAAATTTACACATAATTTTCATGTTTTAGAGCTAAATATTTACAATAATTATTTTTACTTAAAGTTTTAAAGTTTGAGTAGGTTTTGTGCAAAACACCGAGTATCTATATAAGAGAAGTACTTGCTGCAGACAATTATATTGTTATAATTATATAAGATGAAAATATATACCTTAATAAAATAGCAACCTTTCAAGCTGCGTCGATGTCCATATGGAAAACATCACTACTCCCTTGAAGACAAGATACATTATTTTAAAATAACACTCTGTACTTCATAAAATAACGACAAGATATACATGCAGTATTTTAAAAACCGGAGATCGACCATTTCCAGGTACGTACGGAGTTCACAAGACGGTGGGCTGCAGTAGCAGGTTAGGGGCTGGTTGGCCTCTAGCAAAGCAGCCCGATCCGTCGTCCGCCAGACCGTTGGGCTTTGAGCTCAAAGCGAAAGGAGAAGCCGCCCGTTCTTTCCAGCAGAGTGGAGCGGAGAAGCCGGCTTCTTTTCCGCCGCCTCCCCCACACGCCTGTCGCCTGCTGCTGCTGCTTTTCTTCCCGTCTCCACTCCGCTCTGGCGCTCTCCCGGTCTCTCCTCCGCCAGTCCGCTTTACTGCTCTGCTCGCTTCTCCTCGATCCTCGCTTCACCAGCGCGTAGGAGTAGGTTCAGGGAGGTTCTGCTTTGGGATCGATTCGATTCGATTCGATAGGCCACCGGATTCGTGCTCCGCTGCGGCTTGTCGGCTCGCTGCCGGCGATTCGAATTGGATCTCGAATCCCGAGGACGAGGTCGCCGGCGACGCCGTCGGCACCGACCGAGCTCCGGCCGCCAATGCCGCTGCTGCTCTTCCTCCTCCTGTTCGCCGCGTCGCTGGCGCCGGCGCCGGCGCGGGCAGGGGACCCCTACGCCTACTACGACTGGGAGGTCTCCTACGTCTCCGCGCAGCCCCTCGGCGTCAAGCAGAAGGTGCCATCCGTCCTCCTTCCCTCTCTCTGCCTCTCTCCCTCTCCCCTCCCTTCCCCTCGCAACAGTGCCCAGCCATCGACACTGACACCGGCAATGGCGTCGCCACCAGGTGATTGGCATCAACGGGCAGTTCCCCGGCCCGCCGCTGAACGTGACGACCAACTGGAACGTGGTGGTGAACGTCCGCAACGCGCTGGACGAGCCGGTGCTCTTCACCTGGAACGGCGTGCAGCAGCGCAAGACGGCGTGGCAGGACGGTGTGCTCGGCACCAACTGCGCCATCCCCGCCGGCTGGAACTGGACCTACACGTTCCAGGTCAAGGACCAGGTCGGCAGCTTCTTCTACTTCCCCTCCACGCCGCTGCACCGCGCCGCCGGGGGATACGGCGCCATCACCATCAACAACCGCGACGTCATACCCATCCCCTTCGGCTTCCCCGACGGGGACATCACGCTCTTTATCGGCGACTGGTTCAACCGTGGGCATAGTGAGCTCAGGAGGGCGCTGGACGGCGGCACCTTGCTGGGCGCCCCTGACGGCGTGCTCATCAACGGATTGGGACCGTACCAGTACAACGCGACCGTGGTTCCACCGGGTATCGTCTACGAGCGGATCAATGTGGAACCAGGTTTGCAGTGGCATTTGAATTTCTGTTTGCTAGACTAGATGTTGAGGGGATGGAATCAGCAGTGTATAATCTTGATGACTGTCATTTCAGGGAAAACCTACAGGTTTCGGGTACACAATGTTGGTGTTTCCACAAGCCTCAACTTCAGGATCCAGAACCATAACCTGCTCCTTGTGGAGACCGAAGGCTCCTACACCTCACAGCAGAACTACACCAACTTGGATATCCATGTCGGCCAGTCATACTCCTTCTTGGTCACCATGGATCAGAATGCCAGCACCGACTACTACGTGGTTGCGAGTGCTCGCTTTGTTGATGCTGCTGTTATAGATAAGTTGACTGGCGTTGCAATTCTCCATTATTCCAACTCCCAGGGTCCAGCCTCTGGGCCCCTTCCAGACCCCCCCAATGATCAGTATGACACAGCTTTCTCCATAAATCAAGCAAGATCCATCAGGTACTTCGGTAGATTTTTCGCTATTCATATTCTTGACTTTGTAAATGAGTGTGTGTACACACATTCTTAATTCATCATCCAACTGTTGTTCTGTTTCAGATGGAATGTTACAGCTAGCGGTGCCCGCCCCAATCCACAGGGTTCATTCCATTATGGTGACATTACTGTGACAGATGTGTACCTGTTGCAGAGTAAAGCACCTGAGCTTATAGATGGGAAGCTGCGTTCCACACTGAATGAGATTTCTTGCATTGCTCCATCGACTCCTTTGGTACTTGCACAACTATTCAATGTGCCGGGAGTCTACAAATTGGATTTCCCTAATCATCCAATGAACCGACTGCCAAAAGTTGACACATCTATTATAAATGGTACCTATAAGGGCTTCATGGAGATCATTTTCCAGAACAATGCCACAACTGTGCAGAGTTACCACTTGGATGGCTATGCATTCTTTGTTGTTGGGTAATGCAGAAGCCACACTCCCCTCTTCTTTATCCAGATCTGCTTTGATTCCTCATGGTTCTTGTTCTCAGGATGGACTATGGAATGTGGACAGAAAACAGTCGTGGCACCTATAACAAATGGGATGGTGTTGCACGCTCTACAATCCAGGTGCTAAAACCTGTTGTCCCATTGTCTTTATGGATGTCCAAGTAAACCATCACATTAGTTGTAGTATGATCAGTAAACCTGCTTAAATATTGATCTCATACAACAGAACTTAAAACAGGTCAATTATTGGCTGTAGTTTCAATATTAGTTGGAGTGGCAAGTAGAATTTAAATTATCTGCCTATGATTGAAGAAAGTTTATGGGTCCTATAGTGGTTAGAGTAAATTTTGTTGCATCTTATTAAATGTTATTTCAAATAAGAATAAGATTGATGATATGTTGATAATTATATTCTTTTGTTTAAGTAACTTCTGTGGCATAGAAACCTCAAAAAGTTGATAATAGTTTACAGAAAGTGGCAAGCTGAAGTTCTGATTGTAAACCATTAAAGTAGTTCTAGGCAGCTACATGCTGCTCTATCTTCACTTATTTTTTTTAGAATGAATCTAGGCTAGAAGGCTTCTTTCATCCGTACTGGTTATAACAATAAACCTCTGTAATCTATTAACAGTTTAACACCGTAAATTTGCTTTGTACAGTCCTTGTGGGGCATCATTGCGTTGTTGTTCATCCTTCAGTTTGGCACGCCTTTGATTGAGATTGTGTCTACGTTATTGCAGGTGTTCCCTGGAGCTTGGACAGCTATTCTTGTGTTTCTGGACAATGCTGGCATATGGAATTTGCGTGTGCAGAATCTTGACACCTGGTACTTGGGGCAAGAAGTGTACATCAATGTGGTTAATCCGGAGGACAACAGTAGTACTCTTCCAGACAACGCAATTTTCTGTGGTGCACTCTCAAGCCTGCAAAAGTGAGCTTCCTGCAACTTACTGGATTTTATAAAGTTTGCACCACAATCACAAGTTCTACATATTCCGTCCTGTTCTTACATAGCACTTGGTGTCGATTTTTTTCCCTGTGCAGAGAGCAATCACATAGATTTGTGTATTCAGAAGCTTCGCCAGTTGCCCAGTGGACGAGCACGGTTTCTCTCCTGTTTTTGTTGGCATCCTTCACTATATGATTGCAATGATCCAGTCCATCGCTTAAGTTTGTCTATTGTTATTATGAAGCACCGGGGGAATTTGTTTCAAGTTTTGAGAGATAGCCATTACGGATGAGTTTGATGGTTTTGGTTAGCGTCGAGTTTACCTGAATGCAACTCCCAAAAGTGGGAGGGAAGCAGAGTTAGATAAGAAATTATTTTTTCCTCGATAAGTGCAGGTAAATAATGCACTTGGTGTTGGCAGGGGAGTTGATTGTTCTGTATGTAATTTGACTGGTTGTTAGTAATTAATTGAAGACCACTATGTTTTAGTTGTAGGGGTAGCCTCTTTATGGGCAAATACAAATAAAATGCAAATCGTGTTGATGTTGTTTATAGTCGAGTACCAGTTCAAATTCAATCATTTGACAGCACGTGATGTGGTTGGTGGTCAATCTGTCCAAGTTGAGCAGATGCATTCCAGTGCCCAGCGGCCCAGCTGCTGCTGATGTTCATTCCTTGATTTCCTCAGTCGTGACCCTGAATTTGAACTCTGAATGCTGAAGCGAGCTACTCCAGCATCTTCCGTACTAATTCATCACAAGAATTGTGCAGAAAGGAGACTCAATCGCCACGAAGGGTATTGCTCTGCACACGCATTCGCCACCAGGAATGGGAATGCTTAAGAGTTAAGACTTGACCCGATCTGATTGGCTGTCATCAACTACTGATAATATGATCATATCAATAGATAATTAGGAAGCTGACCTGCTCAAGCTTTCCCCAGATAGCGAAGAGTAGACAATCAACTACTGACTGACTGAGAGAGTGAGAGTGACATCCAGGAATGTGGCATCAACACACGTTTTGTTTGCTGATGCTCTGCTTTCCCCTCTTTTATAAGCCCATAATATTCCCTAGAAAAGGTAAAGAAAGTTTTGTTTTTTCAACGGAAAAAAGGTAAACGAAGCGGGGACCTATAGAATGGCTGGTAGCCTGGTATAGTGACATGTTTCTGATCTGAATGGAGAGTATACATATAATAAACATATAACTCCACAAAAACTTGAGTTCAGCAAGCAAGCAAAAGGTGAAAGCTGCGGCCTGAAGAACGCTGGTGGCCTGGTGCTGCTGCCGGATTCTTCTCTCCGTGCTGCACAGCAGCTTCGGAAGCTGGTGGTCTACCAGGGGAGGAGGAGGGATCGGTCGGGCGGCCATGGCGTCCTGCGCGGCGGCGCGCATGTTCGTGTACAACGCCACGCTCTGCGCGTGCGACCCCGGGTACTACTACCTCAGCAGCAGCAGCAACGGCAGCGGGAGCTGCGCCCCGATGCCCGGCGGCGGCTGGGGGGACTGGCAGGTGGGCGCCGTGGGCGCGCCGCGGAACCAGAGCCTCTACTTTCTGGCGCCTATCCTCCCCATCGACGCCGTCCGCCGCCTCACCAGCTCCCAGGCCGTGCTCCTCGAGGCGGCGCTCGCGGCGCTCCTCTCCTGGCTCGCCTTCTGCGCCGCCGCCAGGTTCGCCGGCCGGGACCCCCGCGGGGAGAAGAGGCTGTTCCGGGCCCGGTACTGGGTCAGCCGCCTCGACTTCCTCTTCGACAACAGCCACTGGGCGGTGCGTTCCCCGTTCCTCTTCCCTCCTGCTCTTGCTTGCTACTCCGCACCAAATTTCATGATAATTCTGTAAGAAATTGTACAAGGGGACATATAAATGCGCTTGGAATTGGATCCCCCCATCCCCCATTTCAAATGGCCTTCATAGTTTATTTGGAGCAAGTTTTTGTGCCTATTCTGTAGTTTCGAATTGTGCAAATTTTATGAAGCCACGTGTCTATTAGCTGACCAATTGCAATTATTGCCGTATTTTCTCACTATAACTCATAAGGTATTTAATGTTACAATGAGTTACGGTATGCTTCTCTATGTTGAGGGTTCATGAACCATTCTACCATAAACTTGAGGTCAAGTTGCACCAGCCACCAGCCATTGATCTAAGTGACATTTCCTTGGTTCCGGGGAGGGAAGGAGGGCTGGTGCTCGCTGGAGGGAAGGAGGAGAGGGGATACCGATAGGATGAGAGGGTAGAAGGTGGAAGGTGGGGTGGAGAGGTTAAGGTTGTGATGTTTTGCAAATTGGCCCCTGGAATAAAGATTTCATTGCAAATCAGTCCTCGAATGGAATATAGGTCTCCAGTTTTAGCAACGCTGCTGGAGAAGACCACTTTGTGGTACCTAAATTTTTCGCTTTCCAGGACCTAAAACTAATTTTAGGTCCCCGAATTTAGCAACACTGCTGGAGATGCTCTTATGAATTGCATCCCCCCATCCCCATTTCAAATGGCCTTCATATTTTATTTGGAGCAAGTTTTGTGCCTATTCTGTACTAGTTTCGAATTGTGCAAATTTTTTTGAAGCCACGTGTCCACGTGTACTAGTTTCTCTATGTTGAGGGTTCATGGAACCATTCTACCACCGGCCACCAGCCATTGATCAAGTGACATTTTCCTTGGTTCCGGCCCCCATGTATTGGATTTCCACAGGCCTTAAATCTCGATAAGTTAACTGAAACTTACTATTAGCATATCTTTTTCTTCACAAACGGCTGCAGTCTTTGGGTTTCTTAAAAATTTCCCCTTGCTGGCATCTCCATTTTCCTACCTACTACACAAATCTATGAACCTACTGGTGCCTTACTTGCATGTAATTGTAATATTCTCAGCTCAATCTGTGTAATCCTGCTGGAACAAATATTCACCTCTTATAAATTATAATACAGGATCATACATTTTTTTCTCGATTCATTGATGTTCATTCTCTTGTTGGGAATTGGAAAAATCGATCCTTAAAGTCACATTGTTTTGGCTCCTGAATAAATTCAGGGGGATCAGCAAGTACTGAAGAAAAGGAAAACCGAGTTGGGTGGCACATGCTCAGTGGCTAGCTTGATCCTCTTCACAGGATTATTAACTGTGTAAGTTCTTCTCATAGTCATATACCTTTTACTGGAATGAACCAGCTTCTCTGCTCGCTTTAATTAGTATCTGCTAACTCACGATCGGTTATTGCAGCCTCCTGTATCAAGCGATCAAAAGACGCAGCATTGAGATGCACCGAGTTAAGCCAGCCAACGCCCCGGATCTGCTGTCTTTTGTGAACGATCTCGAGTTTCACATCACCACCATCTCCAGCATGTCCTGTGCCCAAGCGGTCGTGCCTTCGACGTTTGCAATGGGGACACCAGGGTTCATGGATTTCAGGGTGGTGCCCTTGCCAACTCTGTTCACCTACAGTTGTGCAAACACGAGCCAGGGGCCATCCATTACCCTCAAGTGCAGCGGCTGCCGGATGCCTCCGAGGGACCATTACGTGTCCTGGCAGTTCGTTGACGCGCTGGGGCAACCAGCCATGGCCGTCGGTTTCCAGTTCAACCTGACTGCAAGGCAGCACGGCAATGACAAGCATGTGAGCTTTGTGAGCGGCATGATGAACTCTGATGGCTATGTTGATGATGGCAAGCCCAGGACATTCAGGGGGAGAGACTCCAACGTTCTGAAGATCCAGTTGTTCCCTCAGATATACAACAACCTTGGTAACCTTAGGCTGTTGCAGCCGCTGGTTCAGGACTTCACTCAAGGCTCTGCATTTTCGGATGTCACCAGCTTGAACGCGTCCCTGCAGAACCCCAGGGATGGGGTGGTGAATACTACACTCTACATAAGTTATCTCTCAGACTACATTGTGGAGATCACCAATGAGAGTGTAGTAGGCCCAGGTGAGCTTCTCATGAAGCCATGTCACACATTTTACATTTCTAGCATCTGATGGAGATAGTTATCTTATTCTATCTGCAGTTAGTGTACTTGCAAGTATTGGTGGCCTTTATGCCTTCAGTGTGGCTATTTGTCTCTGCCTCATGGCTCAAGTAAGTTTTCGCAAAATCTGCTTTGTCTTCTGTGAAAACTTCGATAACATTTTCCATTTTTTACCTATGAGACTAAATAGTCTGACACTGATCTCTAAATCTTTGGATCCCGTGTCCTCTCTTTTATATGGTTTTGTTACGTCCACTGATACTACCATATATGGTGTTATTCACACAAGTTCTGTGGCACTGAAACAAGGGAATAACCATGAACTGTCTGTTTATCATGTAAAAAATGAAAGAAAAATTATACAACTGCTCGCGTTATTCATACATACGCTTTTCAGTGCGAAGCCAGGGTAAAGAAGCTTCGTGACGAGGATACCAGAATGCTGAAAATTCTGAGCAAACAGCGTGCTCGACGGAATTGGGATAAGGTGAAGAATGTCTTGATCCAACTGTGAGCATTATATCTTTCTGATTGGCTCCCTGATAAGCATGCTGATTTCACTGCTAACAGGCGCGGAAGTTTGTCATGTTTACCTGGGGTCCAAGCAACCTGGATCCAACTGATAGAAGTGTCCACAAGAGATGTGAACCAACTAGACAAGCAACTTGAGATGTTAACGGTCCTAATAGAGTTCCTGCTGACACGGTACAGTATTTGTTCGTTTTCAGTAGCTCTTCATGCTAACACTCGTATTTTTATATTTACCGCAATAAAATAGGTCTATTGCATAATGGTTATTCACTTATTTGTGTGATTTAGGAATACTGTTTTCCTCTTCCATTCAATTTGGTTTATTCTGTTTGTACCTTGTATTTGGTTTTAATTCTCAAGGATGAATCTTGTGCAGTGATATCGCAGGGAGCGATTGACAACGAAAGAGCTGGGGAAACACAGCAGTTAAGCAGTTCTAGATAGCCTTGATGGATGGGTGCTTCGGCTGCAAAGTTCACATAGCTCCTCTGGCTCATTCCTAGCCCAGTAGCCCTTCACCATAGATGGATCGTTAAAATATTTTCCCATTTGCATAGGCCTGCATGAAGTTGAGTGACAGTTTTGGCACCTGTGCTGCCGGTGAAGATTTGTGCCATGCTCAATTATATGTGAAAATGACTTTTTTCCCCCTCTAGCACGCAGGACATCCGTGTACAGTTAAAAATGTAGTAATATCCCCCATTAAAAATAGTAACAAAATTGGAATCATATCAATGAAAAACATTAATAACATGCGCTCATAAATATGACTCATGTAGATGCCATTGTTCAAGTACAACACAATCACATAATCTGTTAAAGAAAGAGACTAACAGACAATCACATTGTTGAAAATTTAAACAAAACACTTGATTCTAAGAGCTGAACCTGCTGACCAAACACCTCAGCTCTAGCCCCACCGCTATGTCTGATACGGAGCAGTGCTTTAACTTTTTTTTAAAACGAATGAGCACAGACTGTGCACATTGCTATTTATAAAGGAAGGAATACAAGTAGCGGTCCTGGGAGACCTCCTACAGGAAAAGCAAGCAAAGAAAGAAAAACTAAAAGGAGTATACAATAACACCGGTCAAAAAAGACCCCGGCAAAAGTGCAGCGAGGTGTCTCGCCCCAGCTTAAGAAAAAAACTGTCTAGCCATTTATCCCTCGAATGAGATCTTGTTTTTTCTTGCAATAAATCTGTAACAGAGACAATTTTGGTTCACAGCTAGATAAAAACTTATTTTATGTAGATGATGCCAAACCTTAACAGCAGAAATCTTAAATAGATGATCATAAGTACATATGCACACTGGATTAAGGCTAACTACGATACCTTGATAAGACCACCTGATCATACAGCACCCCTACTACGAAAAATGAAATGAAGGCAACCAGAAACATGATCTTGTCTGTAGCTTGTTTGGCCAAGTTAACTGAAGCATAGATAATTTAACACATTAGTAGTTGCTTTCTGGAACGCTGGAGTAGTCCAAAAAACAAAAAAAACTACAAACAATGAAACATTAACAATCAAAGCCTAAATACATAATAGATCCCTAGCTCCATTTACAACCAGCGATTTACACTACACAAAAACAAGCAACAACAAAGAACACAGACCGTCTTAGTCAAGGATCAACTAGTCAATGTAGTCAGTTGACCCGTGGCCAGGTTCTAACACGCAAGCTAATTTTCCTTGAAGTTCAAAACATTCTGATATCCCATAACATAATAGACCCCCTGGGGCCAGCAAGAGAGAAACAACTTTTATTTGGAAACCTTGTGGAACATTCATTAGAAAGTAAACGCGTCAGGAAAAGAAAAGAGCATCTCCCTAATAAAGCTTATCGCGCTTCAACGTGTACCTGCTACTTACTACAAACTATACACCTTCGGAAACAGGCCCTTTGCAGTTTGCAAATTGTAGTGTCTGCTAATTGAAGCTTACCAATTCATCATAGCTTTTCATGGCGACAAACCTGCAGCCAATGCCCCGCTCATTGTGCAAGAACCAAGGGAGCAAGCTGGCCATGCCTTCATTTAGCCTGGCTCTTGTGCTGCTCCTCTCCTTGTCCAGCTCATGTTCCGAGCAGGAGGAGAGCTCCCTGCTCCAGTTCCTCGCGGGGCTCTCACAGGATGGAGGCCTCACCGCATCGTGGCACAACGGCACAGACTGCTGCACATGGGAGGGCATCACCTGCAACACAAACAGGGAGGTCACCGAGGTCTCTCTGGCATCCAGAGGCCTGGAAGGGCACATCTCGCCGTTCCTTGGCAGCCTCAAAACCGTACTTCGCCTCAACTTGTCTGGCAACTCCCTCAGTGGCGCCCTTCCACTGGAAGTGATGTCCTCCAGCAGCATGGTTTCCCTTGATGTCAGCTTCAATCACCTTGGCGGTGGCCTGCTAGAGCTTCCATCATCAATCCCAGGGCGACCTCTGCAGGTACTGAACATCTCGAGCAATTTCTTCACCGGATCATTTCCATGGACCACATGGGAGAAGACTAGGAACCTACTTGCACTAAATGCAAGCAACAACAGTTTCACTGGACAGGTACCTTCATCTTTGTGCAACAGCTCGCCATTGTTAGAGGTGCTTGACCTTAGCCATAACCAATTCACTGGCCGCATCCCCCCGGAGCTAGGTAACTGCTTCATGCTTAAAGTGCTCAAGGCTGGATACAACAAGATAAGTGGGCCTCTCCCGGATGAACTCTTTGATGCTACCTCATTAGAATACCTCTCCCTTTCTAACAACGGTTTAGAAGGAACACTTTATGCTGCACCTATATATAAGCTCAGCAACCTGGTTTTCCTGGATTTATCAATGACTGGACTCAGTGGCAAGATCCCAGATTCAGTAGGGCAGCTGAAGAGACTTGAGGAACTTCACCTGGAACACAATAACATGTCAGGAGAGCTACCAACGTCTCTGAGCAAGTGCGCAAGTCTCACAACCATCAGCTTCAGGAGGAACAACTTCCAGGGAGAGCTTACCAAAATCAATTTCTCCACTCTATCGAATCTTAAAACTTTAGATCTCTATGGCAACAATTTCTCTGGTACAATTCCAGAGAGCATCTACTCATGCAGCAATTTGACTGTCCTGCGGTTATCTGCGAACAAGTTCCACGGCAGCTGTCAAAGAGAATAGAAAATTTGAACTCCCTCACCTTCCTATCACTTACGCACAACAATTTTACAAATATCACGAATACTCTTCACATCCTCAAGAGCTCCAGCAACCTCCAGGCCTTGCTAATAGGGGTGAACTTCAGGCATGAGGTCATGCCACAAGATGAAACCATAGATGGACTGGAGAATCTTCAAGTCCTGGGCATACATAACTGCTCATTGTCTGGAAATCTACCGGTTTGGTTATCAAAGCTCACAAATTTGAAGATGTTGCTGCTCTCAAACAATAGACTCACCGGTCCAATACCATCTTGGATTAACACCCTAAACTCTTTGTTCTATATTGACATATCAAACAATAGTCTTACAGGAGAAATCCCATCAGCATTAATGGAGATGCCAATGATGCAAGCAGAGAAGACTCCAGCTTATTTGGACATAAAGTACTTTGAGGTACCTATTTATCTGTCATCAGCATACCAATATCGTTCCATCAACTCTCTCCCTCATGTACTAAATCTTAGTAGTAATGGCCTTACTGGTATAATCCCCCTAAATATCGGTCAGTTGCGAGCACTGGTTTCTCTTGATTTGAGCCAGAATAGCTTATCTGGGGAAATCCCACAGTCGATCTGCAACCTCACAGACCTCATGGTGCTTGACTTGTCAAACAATCATCTCACAGGCCCAATACCTACTGCATTGGGCAGCTTAAATTTCCTATCTGAGTTCAATGTTTCTAGCAATGACCTAGAAGGACCAATTCCAAGTGAAGGGCAGTTTAGCACATTTTCAGAATCTAGTTTTGATGGAAACCCAAAGCTATGTGGCTTTATCCTGGCTCGTCCTTGTAGTTCATCACAAGTGCATCCAGCCTCAATTCTCTCGACCAGACAAACCATCAACATGACCAGCTTTGCGATTGCCTTTAGTGTTTTCTTTGTTGTAGGGGTGCTGTATGATCAGATGGTCCTATCAAGGTTTTTCAGCTAGTGCTACTCCAGTGTTCGAATGAATTGTAAGGATTTATAGTTACATTTTGTTGCAGTTATTGTTTGGCAACATCTCTAGCCAACAAGCTTCATCTAATTTGTACTGAATTTTAGCACATCTATCTACAGATTTCCCAGATGAGATGTACGTGTGGGGAATAATGTGTGGAAAATGAGTGATCCTTATGGTGGAGATCTAAAGCAATCAATTAACTCTGTACGATAATCTCAGCTGAGGAAGCCTAAATGTGCCGATAAAAAAAAACTAAATCCTGCGAATGGAATTATGCGCACCACCTCTCTACTTATAAGAAGAAACGCACGCACCAGCCATCCATATTTTTCAGCGTACAATGCAGAAAGAAGGCCAAAAACTTAAACGATTTGATCATCATGCACACAAATTGGCAATTCCTGTCACAATGAGGAAGCAGCAACCGCACAGATCTGCCGGGCGTCCCCCTAATCTGTTTACTATCTCTTTCCCCCACCTCTGAAAGTACTTAGACGATGTACATGTACCTCGCAGCGCGCAGCACCGGACCTGCCTTCTCGCATTCCGGCAGCCGTCCGTGTCAGGAACCGGCGGATTTACCGCGGTGGAGGCAGCCGCCGCCGCCGCCGCCGCAGCCCGCGGCGAATTGGTGCCTCACGTCGCGTCGTGTGGGAGCAGTTCCTACTAGTTCGTGCGAGTCCAACATCTTACATCTACATGGACGAGGACGATAGAGATTTTTTTTTTTGAGATTAGGACGATAGAGATTTAAGAATGTGGCAATAGACTGCTTGTGAGCCATTCCTTTTTTTTTTCTTTCGAGGATTGCAATTTCTTTCCTGATGCAGCTGCTGGCTGATTTGAAAATGCGGATTCGGGTGTCTAAAAAAGAAAGGAATTGCTGATTTTCTTATTATTAAAAAAAAGTGCGCCGAAATAAACTGTATTATTTTGTTTAAGGAATGAGCATTATCTCCTCACTTTTTTCTCGAGGAACGAGAGTTCACGTGTTAATAATTTATTATTCCTCGAACAAACACATGGATTGATATCAGAGATACAGTCTATCTCCAGCTAGAAATGTTTTTTCAATAAACTTCATATATTTTGGATATATGGTACATCTTGTTCTTGCTTTTATTTGGAGCATTTAGATTAAGATTAAAATCCAGCTTTATATCCACAACCACAAGTAGATATATATGGTCTATTCTCGAGCATTTGAGAGCAATAAAGCATTTACATCCAACTATATCCAATTTGTGTTTTACATTTTAGAACAATTTGTCTGGCATTGTTTCCTAACCTAATCTTTTGTCACGGGCAACGAATTACTTACTACGAAGTACCTTCAAATTTTATTTTAATGAGTACCGTTAGAGGTGAACGCATCTAAAATAAGCCATAGTATCCAAAGCTTTTAGTTCGTCTTCAACACTCAAATGCAATCCATATAATTTTATTACTCTACTATTTTATTTTTTATGGGGGCAATTTGACCAAAAGAAGAGGAAAGTTTAGCAAAATTAATATCAATAAAATATTTTTAGAAAAAAGAATTTATATAGTATTAATAAAAAGCGTGACGATGATGAGCTAACGGGAAAAGGACGCGTCTCCGTCCCTGCACGCCACCAGAATTCCAATTCCAATTCCAATTCGTCTCCGTCTTCCGAGTTCTGTACGGATGCCCATGGCTTACACTACCGTTGCTTAATCCCCGCTCTCTCCTCCACGGCGTCCATGCCCTAGCTAGTTGCTGCTTGCTTCAGCCCAGGTTTTCCTCCGATCCCCTGCCAATCTTAGTTCTCCCTGTTCCAATTGCTTCCCCTCCCCTCTCCCCAATTGCAGTTGCAGTTGCGGCGGGGGCTAGGCTAGGGTTTCCTCAGCAGCTTATCTCGGCGGATTGAATTGGCTCGCCGCTTCCATTAGCATATCCAATCCGATCGAGATGGCCACCACCCAGTTTGCGATGGTTGAGGAGCTGGCCTCGCTCATCAAGGATAACCTGCACAGCAAGCACCTCATCCTCTCCACCGAGGAGGCCCTCATCGCCGTCCTCCAGCAGCTGCACTGCGGCGACGGCGGCGACGACGTTGACGGTGACCGTGAACAGGAGGACGATGCGGCGGACACCATAGAGCTACAGCCCGCCGGGGCCTACCACCGCCTTCTCTTGCATCGCCTTGCTGAAATTTATGGGTACCGCTACCTGCTAGCTTAATCGGGGTGACATTGTCAGTGTTACTGGCTGCTGTGTATCAGCTAATTTTGCCTGCTTGTGCGTAGGTTCGCTCATGAATCGGTTGGTGAAGGTGAGGATCGACATTTAGTCCTACAGCGCTGCCCCGAAACAGCCATGTATGTTGCCAAGCTTGCTTGCAAATCTTTCCCTAGATATGATGTGTTCTTGACCTGTTTGTCTGTCATATCTATACATTTCCTTTTGTCTTTCCTAGACCATACATTATCACAATCACTATTGTACTACATACACACCATTAGTATATTTTAAGTATCTTTTAGCTAGCATTTGATGCTTGGATGAATGCAAGAGCAATCAATCTTTGTCTCGTTCTGTTCTTCAGAGAGTGGGAGCTGAATTTAAACTATTTTGGCCATTTGGACCTATGCATATTCTTTTGGGTACCATACTATCATGAATTAATACAAGTGCAGCTTGTAAAACTTAGCATATTATGTGTTGCTTTCCTTGTGTTGGCATTGCCTTTTCTTCTTCTTGCCTGCCTTTTTCTTTCTATATTATCTTTATCTAATAAACTCTGTTGTGTATCATTGATTGAGCAAATCCTTAGCATTTATTCTTTTACCCTTAGGTTGAACTAGTTTGTGTATCATTGATTGAGTAAACCCTTAGCAGTTATTCTTTTACCCTTAGGTTGAATTAGTTATCTTATTTGTTGCAGCCCACCCGTCCTTGTCAGTGACATGCTATGGAAGTTTGACAACAGTGATGATTCCACATCTGTTGTGCTAACCAGAAATGATACAGGTGAGTCATTCTTTGTTTAAAATATAGCTGCATATTTATAGAGATATATTTTGATCTATTGTATCATGTGCATCTGGATCTGGTATTTCGCCTTACAGACAGTTATAATCCACCTATCAAATAATTGTAGACAGTTCTGACAGTTAATGATTACACAGATAACTGTCAAGAAGTAGGAAGTGACTGTCACTTGACTATTATCAACTTTATTCATTCAATGTTTTGTGAACAACATATGGCAACATGAGATGTTAAAAACTAGTTGAAGTAAATATGTAGCCTTACCCAATGTGTGGATGCTCGATACATCTTTTTGTATCTGGTTCAGTTGGCAACGTATGTGCTTTTCTCTGTCTTGTACAGCCATATGCTGATACTTCAAAGGACATACTTGTTTCGAAGTCATGCCCCTAGATATTGTTATCCTCAGAAATTCTATATACATCATCACCTAAATTTTAATGTTACCATGACCACTATTAGACATAACAGTGTAAGGTTTCATGTACTCGCTCCTGCGTAACAAGTTGTGATTCTTCTAGCAGATTCGCCAAAGCCGTGGAAGGTAGATGTCCAAAAAGACACTCCTGTTAAAAGCTCGCATCTAAAAGACACTACAGGTACACAGGAGAACTCTACCTTTCAGCTAAAAGTCTTGTGGTTATATATATGATTTTGGCATATTATCCGCATGGGTCTCAACAGAACTTTGACTTAAGACTATAAGAGCATGTGGGTTTTGAAAAAAAAAAAGGAGTGACCAGTTAGCCCTGTCTTTCAGATTTGAAGCCTCTGAAGCAGTCAGCGGTTTCTCCAGCAGCATCACTGAAGGAGAGGGAAGCTGCTTATCGAGCTGCTCGTGAGCGAATATTCTCTGGGGACGATACCAAGGGAATTGACAGATCATATGTGAAATCTAGACAGGTTCCTGTTGTTGCTCAACGAATGATCGCCCATGCACTTGGTCAAAAAGTTCAAAATCCCATAGAGACAGTTGCCACGACAGAAGGCAGAGGAAAACAGCTGAAGAACAGGCCAAATACGCCGACGTGTAGCAGGAATAGCTACCCAATTGCACCAGATAGTAGAGAAGAGGGTTATGTTCGAAATGGAAAGCCAAACTCAGCCGGTAGGAATTCATATCAAACTGCATCCAGCCAAAGGTGCCGCACAGCTAACAGTAGAGCTGTTACTGCTGAGAGCTTGAAGAAAGAGCAGACTGGAGCAGCTAAAAGAATGCTTGCACATGCACTGGGGCTGTCTGCAGCTCAAGGAAGTTGCGGTTCACTGCCCAAACCGAAGTAAAGATCTGGAGATGAGATGCCGTCAACTGGAGAAGCTTGCCAATGCACGCTGTGACTGGGCTCTCTGTCCTGTCGTGCATGCGGCGTGGGATGAATCTGTGATGTTTGCTGCTTTTTGTGTCAATCTGCTTCTGCAAAACGGCTTTTGCGATGTTGGCAGCAGATGAAAGGATTCCTGAATTCGATGTTTGTGAACCCACAGAGAAGATCTGTGGCTCTGGTTGGAAGAACTGCCATGCCCTTGATCCATGCAGCCTCAAGGCCTAAGCTCAGTTGAGGAAAGTTTGCGGGATGCGCATGGCACACCAAGCTGAGCTGTGAAGTGCCTCCCAGATCCCAGGAGTGGAAGAAACATTGGGCTTCCTTAGTATGTGATGTGGATGTTTGTCCCAGGTTGCTTCGACATGCATACTTACTACTTAGTAGTTGTTGAGGTCTTGGGGAGACGTTTAGTATCTTAAAAATTAGATTCGCTAGATTTGTCTTTGTTAATTTGCAGTTTCGATGCTAATGTTGTTTGGAAACATCCCTAAGCTATCAAAACCTTGGGTAAAGAAACACTATTCAATTGTAGGCCTTGTTTAGATGCCAAAAGCTACTCCCAAATTCACTATGAAAAAGAAGATTCTCCATCACATCAAAGGCCTTGTTTAGATCCCAAATTCAACTCCTAAATTTACTATGAAAAAGAAGATTCCCCATCACATCAAAATGTCATAACATGCATGAAGTATTAAATGTAGATGAAATCAAAAACTAATTACACAGTTTTGTTGTGCTCTGCGAGACGAACATTTTGAGCCTAATTAATCAAATTTTTGGTCAATTTTTCACAAATACAAACGAAATGCTACAGTGACGCAATGATTACGAAGTGACATCATACTCCCAAATTCACCCTCCCAATTCTAACATCTAAACAAGGCCAAAATGTCATAACATGCATGGAGTACTAAATGTAGGTGAAATCAAAAACTAATTGCACAGTTTTGTTGTACTCTGCGAGACGAACATTTTAAGCCTAATTAATCAATTTTTGGATAATTTTTCGCACATACAAACGAAATGCGCTACAGTGACGCTATGATTACGACGAGACCTCAAAGTCCCAAATTTGACACACCAAATTTGGGAACTAAACAAGGCCGTAATTGGACGATGTACCCCAGTGATGACCAAAGTAAGGGACGCACATGCACTCTGCTTGCGTTGCGTGTTTACACAGAATCTGGGAGAGCAATGTCTGGTGGTGTAACTTCTCCATTCATTTAAGTTTTCAAAAAAAACTTCTCCATTCATTCTAAATTATAAGTTTATACTTTAGCGACTCGCGGCGAAACACTCTTCATAACACAGAATTTGGAGAGCAACGACTATCAGTTTGGTATAAGTTAAACTTATCTAACTTATACTAAATTTATATATAAAAAATCATCGTGGTGAAACGCTCTTTCATAAAACAGAATTTGGAGAGCTGCGACCATCAGTTTGGTCTAAATTAAAATTATCTATTTTTTACTAAATTTATAAAAGATCATCACAAGTGATTAATACCAAATTTTTAAAAGATCATCACAAGTGATTATTTGGTATTATAGATTATTATTACAATTTTTATAATTTTGATCAAAGTTGGACAAATCAGATGTAGGACAAATGGATTGTAAACTACAATTTAAAATGGAGGAATTGTAGGTTTTTACTTTCAAATTCACCTCCCAATTCAAACTTTAAACATCACCCTTAAGAGATAGCATTTTCAACTCAACTTCATTCTTTCCATTCAGTTATTCAAATATCCATCAGTCAACCAAATGTCGAACATGTCTCAACTAGCAAAACTCCAAATTCAAACAACAATGTTTGAAATTTCATGCAGAAACTTCAAATTTTGCATCTTTTTACGAAATAACACAAAAGGAAGTCGTTCACAGGTAGTTTATGTGGAATGCCGCTAACGATAGCAAATGCCACTCAAAGTTTGTAATGAATGATTGTGTTCAGAAACCCATGATCTGTTATATTCCATTTTAGTTAGCATATGACAAGGCATATCCTCAAAGCTAACATAGCACAACATATTTCTCAAGCTTTTTATAGATCCCATGGAATAGCTCTGTGCTGTGCAAGAACAATTAGTTCGAGCCGCAGATCAGCAAAAAGGGAGAACATCTATTTCTAGCTGACAAGACAGAACAGTGCAACCATAATGAAATCAATCTCAATCCAAATCCATCGCACTATCCTGAGTGCTGCTTCTGCATGACCACATCTTTATTGTACGATCATGTGACACAGTAACAATCTGCTGCCCATCTGCATAAACCAGAGATACACGATAAATTAGAAGTTGAACATGTTGATACTTACATGGTAGGAATTTCACAAGAATATCACACAATACAAAAGGAGACAACCCAACAGGCATATCATTATAACCTAGAAATGGCCTCAGATGTATATCAACTAACATACAAATGGCCTCAGATGTCTCAACTACAAAATGCCTCTCCGCCCAAAAAGAATTGAAGAACAGAGGTCAAAAGAACAATGCAGGTTTACAATAACGATGCAAATGATTAAGTACCATGTCTGAAGATCCAAAAAATGTATCATTCTAATAAAGTTTAAAACGTGGTTCTTCTCACAGCTCTACTAACCACAAAAGAGAAAGTACCCCAGTTAAACACTATACCGCTCAAACTACCAATGCTAGTGAAGAAACTCGAATCAAATAACCCAACTTCATTTTCAGCAAAACCAGATTGAGTTAGTTGCCCCTAGAAAGGGATTCTGAACATACATTATTGACACAAGGATAAGGGAAAAGCACAAGCTAAGTAATATCTTACCTCCACTAATATCCAAACTAGTAACCTTCGACTCATGGCCCACCAAACTTTTGATTGGTTTGTAATCCCGTGCTGACCACAGCTGAAAATATGAAATATATGAGAGATCAATTGGGTAATTAAGGAAGAAAAAAATGAAGTTGAATAAGTGACGCGTCGAACTTACAGCTGCTTTGGTGTCATATGAAGACGTAGCTAAATAATATCCTTCTTGGGGTTCAAATTTCACATGTGAAACGAGACTCTTATGAGCTGGTATAGAATATAACATATCTTTTTTCCTCAAATCCCATATCCGACAGAAATTGTCTTCACTTCCAGTTGCTACCAGATAGCCATTAGGAGAGAAGCTGATTCCTAGGACCTGAAATAGAAAATTAAATTATTTTATATAACAAGAGATATTCCCTTAACAATTACAACTGCACAAAAAATATGCATAATCTCATAGGAAATACCGGACTGATACTTCTATGGTTCCATGCTAAAAGGAAAACATGAACTTACAGATTTCACGTGCCCCTTAAGGGTGGAGAACAATCTTCCCGATCTCAGATCCCATATTCGAGCATACGAGTCAAGACCGCAAGATGCCGCCAAAGAACCATCTGGGTGAAAGCCAACTCCATAAACACTTCTGCTGTGCCCCTCTTGGAGTAGCAGTTCCTTTCCAGTATTGACGTCCCACAATCTCCAAGTCTTGTCATAGCTAGCTGTACCTAGGTACTTTCCAGATGGGTGAAAAGCAAGGCGAGCAAGACGATCAAGGTGACCATCAAAGGACGTTAAAAGTGATCCATCTGGTTTCCATAATTTTGCAGTTTTATCCGCTGAAGCTGTTGCTAAGCAGTCATCAGCTGGAGAAAAGGCAACATCAGTCGCACGTTCTGTGTGACCTTTCAGGGTTGCAACTTTAGTTATTTGTGGCATGCTCCATACTTTGATTAATCCACTCCAGGAACTACAGAATGCGTAGAAGCAAAGGGTTATTTCCTGAAAAAGAAGCAAGAGTACAAGAACATAATCTTCCGTATTAAAGTTCAAAATCAAACATAAAGAGATGGTAGCCAACGTGAGAGGTTCAATAAACAACCAATTGCACATGACTGTCACTACATCAGTAACAAAAAAACATTGGTGAGTTGTCTAACTTCAGTTAATAAACTTATTTATTGTGCATGTGAACTGCTAACTAATTACAATTAAACTCAAGTAAGTACCAGTCATGATATCCTCACTGCTGTTATCCTGCATAACGTCTAGGTGTAATTTCAACTTTGTGTTCCACCAAGGGTGAGCTAGATAGGGCAGGATACTGAGACTTGGATAGCTATGCAGCCCTGTTCGAGCCCACCTGAAACAGGACTACTTATTCGGACACTCGATATCAAGTTGAATGAAGAAAATCTGGTACTGGATCCTTAACACCCAGTATAACATTAAAATGCAGCTGAATTGGGATGGTAATTAGAATGAGTAAAGGTAGGCTAATTGTAGAACTAATTACATAGATAAGGGCTAATTGATTAGTAGAATCCATTAGTCCTAATTAGCATAGGATTAGCCCATGTTTAGCCTATTACCACAACTAGGGCTAATTTTTACCTTTCGGATCCAAAAAGCCCTTGATTAATTATAAATCACTTGATGGTAATGTTTTCGAATGGCATGTCTGGACTTGCCAAGTTATAGTTGGTTTGCAATGAAACAGTAATTCATGTAACAAAATACAAAATGGAAGGCAAAGATATCAAACAAAAACTGCAACAGGTCATTTCTAACACTGCCAAACTGGAACTTAAAATTAAAATCCAACAGTTGATATGTTTAATTAGCTAATTGCACTATCAAGAACATAAGTAGATCCAGAATTAACTGCTAAATCAAATAAGATCGACACCCAACAGCTGTATGCATCTGAGAGGCTCGGACTATGTGAGAAATACAATGACAAAACCACATGTAAAAAGTTGTAAAATGCATGATTAAGAGGATGCACCTTGTGGCAAGCAGTGATGCATCCCGGGAGAAGGAGCAGCCAGTGAGCGGGCGATCATCTCCAATCTCGCTGCACTCGAGCACAAACTCCCCAGCCTGCTTCACAACAAGGTCGGCCTCTGCCTCTGGGTCCTCATCGGGATCCTCGAGGCGGCGCTTGGCCCTCTCGATCCTGGCCTTGGCGCGGGGCAGCGAGTACTGCGCGATGTCGACTCGCGCATTGAGCAGGTCCTGCGTGCCCTCGGTGAAGAAGGGGTACTGGATCTGCTCCTCCTCCTCTTCCTCCTCGCCGGCGCGCGCGGCCTGGTCGTCCTCCTGCGCCCGGAGGAGGCGGTCGACCTGGCCATCGGCCTCGAGCCGCACCATGAGGGCGCGGAGGCGGTCGCGTCGCTCCATCTCGCGCTCCCCGAAGAGCGTGATGGGCTCGCCGAGGCGGCGGAGGCGGGCCCGCACGGCGGAGTCGTTGGTGGGCACGGCCATGGCGTACGCGCGGCGCCGCTGGAGGAGCTCCTGCACCGCGCGCTCGTGGCGCTCCCGCGCGGCGCGGTGGTCGTCGGAGACCTCGTACTCGGCCTCGTCGCTACCGCCCCCGGCGGCGGAGGTGGAGGTCGAGGCCATGGAGGCGGCGGCGGCGGGGATGGGCGCGCGGGGAGGAGGGACGGGGATGGGAGCGATGGGCGGGTGGACCGGGACGGGGAGCGGCGCCATGGGAGGCGTGGGGGCCGGGGGCTGCGGCCTGGGGTTCTCCATTAGAGAGCTCGCGCGGGCAGGGGTTTAGGGTTAGGGTTTTGAGGTGGGGAAGCAGTGCGGGTGCGGCGGCGGCGATGGAGACGGAGGAGAGGATGGACCCGCAACGGTGGGGCGAAACCGAAGACGATGGATGATGGACGGGGGGCGGGGTGCAGCGGGATATTTAATTATTTGCCATCGTTACTGGAGGCACTCCTTGAGAGGCCAGTTTTACGATGGCCAATACACATTTGCCACTTTTGCACTGGGCTTCTCCATCATTTACCACTTTTGCTGACGTAGCACGCCAGCTCGGACAGCCAGCGTGGACGGGACCCAGGCACTGCACGTGAAAAGACCGGCTTGCCCCTCCCCCTTATACACAGAAGAAACGGTTCGTCTCTCTGCCACCGGGACCCACACCGTCATCTCCTACCTCCACCCGTGCCTGCCCGACCCACACCGTCATCCATGGCTTCCTCCCGCGTGCTCCTCCTCCTCATCCCCCTCCTCGTGGTCCTCGCCTCCGCGTCCCACCACAGGACACCGGCGAGCGTGCGCGCGCCCCTCCATCACCACGACCACGGCCGCCACCACCGCTCCCCGTCGACGATGACGGCCACCACCCGCTTCGACACCATGACTTCGAAGCGTCAGAACCACCGCAAGCCGGCTGGAGGCAATCCAGAAGCAATTCGTTCCCTATAGTATGTTTTCTTTTCCCTGGTTACAACTTTCTAGCACTTAATCATTTGTATTATGGAGGAATGAGTGCCTATAGATGTAAATGCGTCTTTTCTGAATCTCTGTTGTAGTGAACTGAAATGGTAGATGGTGCCATACATACATTTATCATCTTGTTCCATTCTCAGAGTATACCAGTCAGTAAATAGCATGCAGTTTTCCCTTTTTCTTGTATTATTTATATTTATGACAAACTACAGTTAACATTTTGGACACTGATTAAACATCTTATGGTTTGTCAAACTATAGAAAGTTGTATCCTCACTTTTGCCATTATGACATATATGATAATTAGTGGCTTATTTACAGGAACCACTTATGGAGATTGATCTTACCAATTCCTCTACTTGGACAGGCAATTGGTCTCAGCTATGCCCTACTTGTAAGGTATTAGGGAATACTTTTCATTGCTATTTTTTTTTCACTTCTGTGGTTTCTTCGTCCTTCAAGTATTTTGTTATGGAAGCAGAACATGTAACCATATATACATGTGCTTCTCTTGTGCGCTGGCGGTCCGACCTGGCGTGCCACGTCAGCAAAAATGGCAAAAGGTGGAGAGGCCCAGCGCAAGAATAG
Source organism: Echinochloa crus-galli (assembly GCA_900205405.1). Classification (NCBI taxonomy): domain Eukaryota; kingdom Viridiplantae; phylum Streptophyta; class Magnoliopsida; order Poales; family Poaceae; genus Echinochloa; species Echinochloa crus-galli. Next base: position 252,820 of record OAMR01000138.1, on the reverse strand, counting down.
CAAATGTGTATTGGCCATCCTAAAACTGGCATCTCAAGGAGTGCCTCCCGTAACGATGGCAAATAGTTAAATATCCCGGGTGCAGCGGGCTGATAGTGTTCACTTCCAAACATCTCAAAATTCTATCCTTGAACTTCACTGTTCTCACGTTAAATCTCTATCTTCATGCATGGGTCATCCATGGAATAGTAAACATAGTAAATAAAAAAATAATTACATATTTTTGATATACATAACGAGATGAATCTATCGTTGTCATGGTACCACAAGCAAACGAAAAAATACTACAATACGTTGCAGTGTCCGATTTGACATTTTTACCAAATTTTGCCACTCTTTTTTGACTAAACACAAGCTATTTTTCTCTCAGCAGAAACCAGCAACCAGCTAATAATATTTTTCTCTCAGCACAAAACACCCGTCACTATCCAACAGCCAAACGAACAGGCCAAGCCATTGTTTAGATCCCAACCTAGGGTGTACAAACTTTTAATAACACCAAAAATATGTTACTGTCACATTCGTTTGTATTTGTAAATAATTATTCAGATATTGATTAATTATACAAAATCTTAACTTTAACATACTCCGTACTAAAGCTGGAAACTAAACGAGACCCCCACCGAGTTTTGAATGTCGGTTTTGGTAATTGCGTTTTACCTTTTTTTCTCCTTTCTTTTCCTTTTGAAAAGGAAGAAGAAATAGTCTGGAGGAACAATGACGACGATGATCGACAAAGGCTTAACCAAACGTAAACGCAATAAATTGCTTATAAAGAAACATTAGTTATCTACATGTATATTTTTCAGCTCTAGCATAGTCAGCTCCATACTAAATGGAAGGCGGAGGCACAGATGCATTAATTGTGAGACAATGTCAAGGATGTTTTGAACCTATAAGGGAAGTATAATAGTGTAGACAGCTGCGGTCTATTTGTAGTGTAGAGACAACTAAACAGATAATCGTTTAGCTGTCTGTAAGACAATTAATCAAATCATGGTGATCTTATACATAATTTGATCTTTATAGCTTTTTGTTGCTTAGAAGGGAGGATGCATGACGTATTCAAATAATTCTCATGAGTCGTTTTAAAAAGAAATAAATATAATATATAGTCAAGAAAATGGGCGCAGTAGTTACACAAGAAAATTCTAATATAAAATAATAGTAGTTCAGAGGACAGAAAGGAAAGAAAACCATCATTTCTCAACATTGAGTTGCTCGACAAGTAAGGAAAGCAAAATACCGAGGATTGACACATGCAAAAGCTGCTGCTGCATACAGTACACTACTCAGCATCGAGACACATGCAAAAGCCGCTGCCGCCGAAAGAAATTTGCGCATGCGCGGCTGCGTGTGCCCTGTCCCTGCGCAAGGGATCCCGCTCCCATCGACCCTCGACAACGGAATCGTAAAACGCATGCCTGCCGTCGGCGACTTCCCTCGGAGCACACACCCTTGCTGTTTTCGAACGAGGCGGCGACTCACAGCTCGCGGGAGGCTTTGCGCAAAAAAGATGTTGCATGGTGACGGCTGACGACGGGCGTTGTACGTGCCCTAAGTGATTGACGTAGGTAGTATAGAGATTTCTCTAGACTCCGGTGAAATAGAGACCAAATTGAAGGAGGAGGAATAGTAGTAATTGAGAGGTATAAATGGAGCATGCGCTCTCCCTCCTCTCTCTCTGGCTACTCGAAAATGAATATATATTTGCTATGTGTCAGTTGATCGAGATTTTAAATATACATGGTTCACCAGATTTTTCTAGTAGAAGCAGTTGAATGGGGATTTGGGCTTTTCATGGACTTAAGGATGGATTTGACCTCTATTGGTGACGGGTCTAGAGAGAGTTCCAGTTGGCTCACTGATAGGTGGTGGAGAAGGAAGAGATGGCGAGGGAGCAAAGACAATGAAGACGTCACAAGAGTTACTCGGTGGAGGTGGTGGAGGTGCAGAGACAATAAGATGTTGCAAGAGTCAATTGGTGGAGGTGGTAAGGGATAGAGCTAGCAAGTAGGAGTATATTGCAAGAGTCAGTCGGTGGAGGCTAAAGTGAGGATTGACAACAAGAACGTTGCAACAGTTGGTCGGCGGAGGCAGCATAGACGTCAGTGACGAAGGCAGGTTTGACTGATAGGAGGGGCTGATTCTCTTGTGCTTCTTCCTCCTCCTTCTCTCCCTCTTATTTTTTTTTATGTAGCTTAGAGGAGTTCCGTGGGGTTACAGATGGGTAGGGGGGGGGGCTAGAGGAGTTGCCCGTCTCTGAGCACACGTACGCGTAGGCCTGGTTTAGGTGTTGGATTTGGGAGGTTGAATTTGGGAGTAAGATGTCACTTCGTAATCATTGCGTTACAGTAGCATTTCGTTTGTATGTGCGAAAAATTGTCTAAAAATTGATTAATTAGGCTCAAAATGTTCGTTTTGCGGAGTCCCGTCGCACTCTGTCTTGGAGGACGACGGGGACATGGAGATGAAGAATTGGAGATGGCGTTGGAGCTCGGGGACGCGACGTGGCCGGAGGTCGCTGCCCCCACTACTACAAGGACCACGACGTCGCCTCCGACCACCACCCCACGGCCAAGACCGCGCCAGCGACCCCGGCCCCGGTGTCCCCGTCCCCGTCGCCGGCCCCGGCCCCCGCTGCGCACACCAGGCTCCACGACTTCTCCTTCCCGACGCTCAGCTGGGGCACGCACCGCCTGCTCCGATGCGCCAAGGACGGCGCCTCCGCCTCCGCGTCCCGGCCGCCGCACCCACAGACGCCGTCGCCGGGGAAAGAGAAGCCCCAGGGACAGCAGCAGCAGCAGCAGGGCTCCCCCGGCGCCACGGTCGGGCCGCAGCCGTCGCGCCGCTCGCCGCGAGATCGGAGGCTGCGGGGAAGACGGCGGCGGCGGCCGTCGGGCAGCCGCTCGCGTCCCCGCCAGCGGTCGCCGCGAGGAAGAGGGGCTTCTCCGCCGCGCTCACCAAGGAGGAGATCGCCGAGGACTTCGCCGCCATCCGCGGCACGCGCCCGCCGCGCCGGCCCAAGAAGCGCCCGCGCGCCCTGCAGCGCCAGCTCGACGTAAGGATTACA
>OAMR01000138.1:185179-226242 GCA_900205405.1 Echinochloa crus-galli | reverse complement strand
ACAGGGGATGAAAGTAGAGAGAAACAAGGTGATGAAGCTGTACTGACTGTTATGTTGTGTTCACACGCCCAACAATACATTTGGTACTTTGGAATTGTATATAAAGTTTGAATATTATTTAAGATAGTGTACATCTCTATTACTATATATATTGTTATAAATATGTCATGGGATGAAAATGATGCTTATAAAAAATTATTTTGTCCGAGCAGCACGGGCACTTATGTATATTCGTGTTTATATGGAGTCCACATGAATATTTATGTAATAAATTAACATGGTATTTGAGGTATTAGTGTTCCGGTTGTTTACTCATTTTTACATGTTCTTTTGTTGATTATATGTTTTATAATATAAATATTTTGTTGCCCGTAGCAACGCACGGGCACGATCCTAGTTCGAGGAAAAAAAACTGAACGATTTTTAATCCAAATTTGCTCCAGGATTTGCTTTAGCAAACCAGCCTGTTGGTTGGTCCCCCAGAGGAGTTTTGCGGAATAATGTGACAGTATGAATTTAGTAAAAAAATCAAAATAAGTTCATACATTGAATGAACAATCTAACATTAGTTGTGACAAAGAAACAATCTAACATTAGTTATGCTGCCAAATGCTATTTCAAAATAGACTGCAGGAAAAGTGCAGCAGCAATTTACTAAATTTTTTTTGAGGGAAATACAGTAGGGGAATCCCCTACTGTGATATTATGTATCAAATATATAAAAAAAAACAAAGGGATACAAAAGCGTCCTGGATCACTAAACCACAAAAACCCAAGTGAAATTTACTCACATTTGCTTCTTCTGAATGTAAATTGAACTGAGGTTGGACAACATTAACCATGAAATGCCTTGTACCTTCCTCTTCAGCATCACTATTATTCGAAGGCTTAAGTGCTACATCAGATAATAGACAAAGTGACAATTCTGAATGTGGTTGGTATTTTGTTAGTGTTTAACACATTGCTGAATAGTAACAAGAATTGCTGAATAGTACTGTAACAAGAATGTGTCTATTGATAATAAATGAATACCATCTTAATCCTGGCTGATAGCGATAACATCAACAACTCGGAAAAAGAAGATTATGTTACTCAACGTACCAGCTTCACTACTTGATGTCAGATCTGACTTGCTGGACCCATTGGAAGGTGGTGATTCTGAACTCTTGATCTGTTGAGGTTCTGAAGGCTGTGATGCTGAGGAGTTGAGAGCCCCATCCTTTGGCATCTCAGCTTCTTTAATTAACTGTTTCTTCTCAAGAATCTTTCTTTGGGTGTATTGGCGAGAAGGAGATGGTTTTGGAGGCTGAAATGCTTGGGTTAAACCACCAACCCAGGAGAGGATAGCAGCTCGGTTTTCTAAATTCCATAGAATTTTTAGTCCATGGACAAAAACTCTCTGGCAACTATCAGCCACCACAACATTGAATCCCTCATCGTCACTACCTGATTGATCATGATCACTTTCATCCCCTCCATCAAACTCAGACTTAATTAAGGGCATTTCAGATTTTTTCCTGCCATCTTCCTGCCATGCAGATAATCTAGCAGCATCAGCCTTGGGAGTTTGTTTTCGTACTGTGAAATAATCAGAATGTAGAAAAAATCCATCATCCCGGCTTTTCTCAGTTGAACTACTTTTCTTTTTGTCCTTTTCACAACCAGGACTATCTCTATCTTTTGTACTCTTATTTTCTACCTTAGAATCCTTAGAACTTGATGCTTCAGGAATTCTGTTAAGAAATACTTTCACCAAGTGCAGATCTATGCCCTGGTAGACAAGATCAAGAGGTTCACGCTTGCAATCAAAGGTAAATATCTGCTTCCCACGGCTGAAAGCTATTTCAATCCTAAACTTTGTGAAGTGTAGTGTCAAACCCTTTGCAGGATCATCTGGCTGAAGAGGCATGTTGTTAATCTTCAATAAAATGGCATCAAAACGAATACACTGTTCGGTCATAACTCTATCAAGTGGGAGGTTTCCAGACCGTCACATAACATATTTCCATATAATCAGATTTGATTAGCATTTGATCCAGCTTTTCATAAGGGTTAGTCGAGGCAGGGAGATGCCACTCTGTCTCAGAAAAACTCAAGTTAAATTTGCCATGAATATAGTTTCTCATGTCATCCCACCAGGGTAAGCTGCGCTCTCTTCTAGGGGGTTCAGGGCGCTCAAAGAACCACCTCTTAGCTAAATTTGCCCTCCGGAGTGCACAAGTAAAAGCATAACTTATATCAGCGAAAACTGGCTCATAGCCAACTCCGAATGACACTTCCCCTTTTTTAAAATGCAATGGTATGTCACAATATGTTTTCATTGGTGGGGTATAGCCAGTTGCAGAGCGGAGAAGATTTACTCTCCACCATTTGCCAACATAGACATCCTGTCGAACTTGGGGCTGAAAACAGGTTGCCTGCCACCAGGAGAGAAAAATCAGTGCAACTTAGAATGATGCTTAATTACCATAAGAATTCTAGAAAAGGCTGTAGACAGTATCATTTTGTAGAAATACTAATGAGGTGCTCAGACAGAAGGGAGAAACCAATTGTATGCAAGTAGATTAATCCAATATCTTTTATAGGGGTAAAAGGTCACTTAACCATTCTAATGGTATTTCCTAACTGAAAACAGTTGACCATTCAAAAAATATTTCATAATTGAATTATGTGAACAGACAAGAATGCTAACCTGCTGGCCCAGAACAAGGCGTCCATCACATTTACCAGAGGTTCCAGAGAAGAGTGGAAGTGCGTAATCTCTCAAATATGCAGATAAGGATCTAGTTTTCAAAGTAAAATTGCTACCATATAAACGGGAAAACGGGATATCATTTTTGGCACAAACTGGATCTACAGATTTAATAAAACTAATCATTCCTTCATCGCCCCCATCAATCTTTGATAGGCTCACATCAACATCTCTTGCACATACTGACATAACTGATGCTCTGCGAGTGCTCATTTTGAATCCTGACTGGAAGCCACTTGAACATGCACCTGACCCTTCTGAGATTGGCAATTTCTGACATGCTTGGTAATATGACTGAAATGCCTGTCTATATATCTCTTCTCTGAGTTTTTCAATGGAGCGCGCGCCAGGTACATCTGCATCAGCTTCAGTGCAATCATTGTTCTTTTCGGAAGCAGAAGTATCCACTTTTGCCTTGGAGGCATCCTTACTTTTGCCCAAAGTAAGCTCATCAAGTAGATTTAACCTGACCGTGGATTCACAAAATACATTCTTCATTAAATTGATATGTTCATCAAGCCATCCTTGCATTGGCTCTTCCTCAATTTCTGCTATCAGGTCACGCAAAATGATCCGCACATACCGAAATGCCATTGATTTGGATTTGCTCTTTTTGCTGCTACTGCTACTGGTGGTACTAGATTTCTTCTCAGGAAATAAAACAGATGTTTTTGCAGCAGAAATAAGTTTGAAGGCCCTCAATGTATCTTCTACAGCATCATCAATAGCTCTTAGTTGCAACCTAAAAGGCAAGCAAATATTAGCATCACGACATTGAATAACCCAATCACATACAGCTGCAGATTGTGACTTCTTATCAGGATGGCTATCAGAAACAGAAATTGGGATACGAGATAATTGCATCCGACTGCTTTTGAATATCCATGCACCACAAAAACTGACTGCTAGTCCCTCAACCAAAACGCCTATCTTTGCATTCTCAGAAAATATGTATCCTACTTGAACCATTGCTTCAACCCCATCAGCAAATTCACCTGAAATTTTCAGTGATTCCAAATCAACGGCAATAACTGATTCTCGCTTCTTTTGCGCCTTTTCTTGCTGGCCATGGTCTTCCTTTTTTGCTGGGATATCCATGCTTAATGTATCATTTTTCACCTCGGCAACAGAATTCTGGAGTTTAATCCTATGCAGAACAGATTTAAGTCGTGTAGCCACTTCAAGTAGTTCCAGATAGGGATCAGGCTCCCATCTGATTGCAATATCAGTCACATTGATGAGAGAGCAGGCTGCAGCATCATTTGGCCCACCAGAACGCTGGACAAACTTTGCTTTGCGCACATCAAACAGCTTGGTCTCCTCTACAGGTTTATTGTCAAGCTGATCCTCTTTATGTGTCAATCTGAAACTCTCAAGTTCAACCTGCATGGAGTGCTTTGCCTTATTCAAAGACACACAAAAGTGATGAATCTCAAGAGAAGTTGAGAAGTGAACATTCTTATGATCCGGAAGGCTAGTAGAATTTACATAGGCCATCCTTGGGGAACCACTAGCTTCATTGATTATTACAACACGACCACCCTGAGAACCAAAATTTACACGCTTCGGATCAGCTATAGTCATATCTTCCAGCATCATATCACCATCATACACAATAGAGAACTGTGCAACATTTATTTTGAGAAGCTGTACTCCTTTAGCGTTCTTGCTAGACTTTTGAGGAGCACTCTCCTGGACAGATCGTTTCTTAGGAGGCAAAATGCTTTTCAGAAATACTTTGTAGGACATTGCATTGGTACAAAGTGACTCGAGATAGTAAAAACAGAAGTGCATTCTGATTCCAGATATATTAACAGAGATGGAGGATTTAGCATGTTCTTCACCACTATCTTTGCCTGGGTCCTTTTGCTCCAAATCAAGAGTTGAATGGCTAATGTGCAGTAAGGTGCCTGACATGCTTTCATTCATCGACTGTAGGCGTTTGCCGGCAACAAGCAATTTCAATTCACCAAGCTTGGCATGCAATTGAGTTCCTTGGTCTACCAACTTACTTGCAGAAACATTAGTTGATTGAAAAAGACACTGCATTATACAGTACTTACAGAGTGAGATTAGCATTAAATAAAAGAATGGTAATGTAATAGTTCTTAATATCATTATCATTTGGACACATCAAAAAGTTTTTGTTTTTTATGGAAATACCCCCTATTGCATTTAAACATGATAATTACATTCCCCATTGTTATCTCCCTGCACTACCAAGCAAAAACATAAATCTCATCAAGGAGCCTCGTGGGCAGTTGTGATAGGGTGGAAGACTTGGAAAGGTACCAATTATTGGCACCAGCAATTTCGGATTAAATAAAATCACCATCTACTAATATTCAAATAAATTCTAAATTTAGTATCATGACACTTGGAAGCCCTGTTCATGTAACCAGGACTCAAATCATTGCATATGCAGAGCAATTCGGAAATCACTTTGAAACATTCACTGTTGTCGTTGTGTAATTCAAGTATTATTGAAAGTAAATGAGTTGGTCGTGTCACCAGAACATGGGCATATTCTTATGGACACTGCCATGAACAGCCATCCCAGCCCATCAGGGTGTTCACCAGCAGGAAGCAGCCAAGCCGCTAGGGACTGCATCCTAGCAGCTGCAGCAACTAGTTGTCAAGTTATGTTGAATAGGATGGAACCTTATCTTTTTGCTAGGAAAGTTATCATTAGATTGTTATCTATAATGTAAATGAGAACCTTCTATGAAAGGAGGCCTATTGTGCGAACCATAATTGAGTAAACATGAACTAGTAACAAGTTTCTATCTCTCTCACAGTTGAGTTCCCTTCCTCGCCTACAAAGCACTCTCTCCAAGAGTGCCATTTGCCCCTTCAAACCAGTGCCATCAATCTCTCTACAGTATTTAGCATGTGGATGCTAAACATGATTGTTTGGCAAATTGGCAGTACGAAGATGAGTTGTAAATAGAACATGCCACTATTAAAATCTGATATATGTAATGCAATGCATGCAACTAACAGTCCAATCAGAACAGAACAGTACAGTACTGCACAGCATCCATAAGGTACTTAATACTTACATGGTAAAGAGGTACATCATCAAGACTGTGAAGCACAAGACTCAAGTCAGGAGCTGACAGTGTGCATGCCCAAGCCAATGCTAATTTTTCTTTGGGTGGCTTCTCTTGTTGAGGATTCTCACGAAGAACAAGGGGTTTCTTTTTATCTGGGTTAATTCTAATCAGTGGCTTAATTCTGCTTATAATGAGGTTACATTGGAACCCACTAATCTTGACATCTACTTCAGCTTGAACTGGCAATGCTGGCTGAAGAGAAAATATGCATCAGCACATTTAATTAGCTCCGAAATAAATTATAAACAACAAAAGATGCGCAAAGGGTGCTTCACTATAAATAAGGAGAGTAGACCGTATACAGCGCGTTACAGATAAACAAGCATAAAAAGAAGCATAGAGTAAGAAAAATAGAAGGATGCTGTCACACAAAAAGGGTTAATTATTTATCTCATAGATTCAGCCCAGAAATGAAAAGTTAATCAATTTGCTTGCAACGAATAATACTGACAAACCATGCCGTAAATGCAGGCAGAGCCGTGGTGTAAAATCATTATCATTTAACAGGCCAAATATTATATATGCTTCTTGTTTATGTCCAAGTTGCATGGCAAATAATGTATAAACTCAATTACATGGCAAACAAAGCCCTAAATAGAACTACACAAGATTCTGCCAGCTATACATGGGCAATTTTTCAGAGTACATAAAGAGATTTTCAGTATCCAGATACACTCCTTTCCTCTAGATTGGAGATCACTATGCAACACCGAAAAACAAACAAGAAAAGTGGGCATTGCTATATCTTATGATTTTGGAAAATCCCCTTGGTGGAATCACCAGTTTTTAGATTTAACTTTTGTACCATCTGGATCAAGTCAAACCAAAACTGTGTATTGAAACGGAAGTCTTATCTATGTGTAAGGGAAGTATTCTCCAAAAAATGCAGCAAGTTATAGATAATATAAGAAGGTAGATGGAGGCCCATAATATTTTCTAAGGGAAATCAAAGGATCAATATAGTAGAAAGTTTGATTTAATAAAGAGATAAGATCAGACTGACCTGAGTGGGAATGTTAGCAGAAACTACTGTTGAAACTTTTGCAACCTCTAATACTGAGGTGGCACCATCCATTAGAAGCTGGAAAAAAGAAAAAAAGAAGTAAAGATTCGATCCAAAAGAAAATATTCATGTTGAACTTATCGTAACTGAAAAGCTTATATTTCCTACAGAAAAAAGTAGAAACATACATGAATCTCTGTTACATCAGTTTCCAACCGAAGATGTGTTGCGACGTCATGTTGTGGTTGTAACCTTGAACATCTCAAAGATATGCTACCAATTTCATTGTTGACTGAGAGGCCATGATCTTTCGGCAAAAACTTCAGATCCAGTTTGGACATATTGAAGCTAACCTTCCAAATAAAACTACATTTTAGTGAATAGTAATCCTACATTCAACTTATGTCAAAAGGTTACGGTAAAGAATAAAAATGGCAAATCTAGACCATAAGAGATGCAGTAGGCCAACTAACTGATAAAGTTTTGAAATGCATCCCATGGAAAGTTAAAATCTCCAGCACCTGGGTTAGATTTGCTGGCGAGAAAAAGTTTTAGAGTTACATTTTGTATTATACTCGAATTCACCTCTATTATTTTCTTTTTGGTCTTTCTGCAGTCCTATAATATTTCCACACTCAACAATGATAACATGTAGTCTCTAAAGTGATATATCACCACTAGTGCACATCCTGCGCTGGCTATGCATTCATCAGGAATAGCTTTACCTTGGCTAAGCAATATCACTGCAACATAACCTCCCTCAAAGTCAACATAAATAACAAAACCATATGTCCATATATTTCATGGGGAGAATAAACGGAGATGGTTATTGTTGAAGATATTAGCAAGCATAAACAAGCTAAAGATGAATTATGCATGCAGATAGGAAAAGGCAGGTGGATAGCTAAAATAGAAACAACAGGTGTACTCTAGAGAGTTCATACAACCTTTTCAGGGAACAGACTTATCTTCTTATTTAGTGATTCAAGTTTGCCCCCTTCAGATCTGGCAGCTGATTTATTATCCACAGAAGGTTCATCCTTTTGTTCAGCAACAGTAGAGGCAGAATGTTTCTTCTTGGTGAATAGTTTCTCTTCCAAATTCACAACAATTGGACCAAGAAGCAAGTCCAGATTCTTGACTTTAATTCCTTTGTCCCTAAACAGCATTGTCAAGAAAGTTCATATTGTTCATTCTTTCATTGTTTACTAATCTGATGATGTTTGCAAAAACATTCGATCAACATATTACCTCTGATGAAGGTCACATGAGAGTGATATGTCCTCAAATAGGAATGAGCTACAGTCAGAAGTGTCCATGGCTGAGCAATATTGTCCACTAACCCACCAATCCAATTTACTAAACACCGATGTGCTGTTGTCAATGCTATCTGATTCCAATGCTTGTGCAAACAAAGGTATTACATTAATGTGAATATTGAGAATTGGATCCAATCCTCCAGTTTTGGATATATCAATCTTAAAGTCCTTGATGCCAAGAGCAGCTTTAGGAGACTGAAATTATTGAAGACCAAGTTATCGATGCAGAAAACAAGACAGAGAACACGTGTTAAAGTCATTGTGACTCATACATGACTCTTGTGCTCTAAAAAAAATAATCATGACTCATACATGACCGTTATGCAACCATGAATGATAGAGTTTAACTATATGATAGAAGGCAGTACCTTAAGCCTCAGCTCCACTATGGATAGAGATAATAGACTGGCCACGCTTGTTATTAGCCTCCATTTCGTTTGTCCTTTAGATTTTCCTTTTCCTTTGGTGGATGAGGCTGAGGACGGTTTGCGAGAGGCAGGTTTCTTTTTGTTTGTGGATTTCACAGGTTGCCTGAGCACAACGTCCAAGTCAGAGATTTGCAGTTGCACGATTGGGCCATGAGTTAGTATGGTAAATCCCAGCTGGGTGAGCGGTTTCCGCAGGCCAAGTCTGATTTCACCAATACGAATAGACTCAACAGCACCCTGAAATGTGACGCAGAAGCGTTTCAATCACATGTCAGCATTGGCATTGGCGTGGAGTGAGGAGGGACGAAAGCAGGTAGACGGGGCCCGTAGCCCTGCGGTACCTTTGGGGATGAAATGGTGATGTCCCGCAGATAATTGAGGCCGTAGGAGCGGCACCCGATGGAGAGCTTGGCCGCGCGTTGGAGCACCCAGGCCACCGCCCTGGCGAGCAGGCTGCGATTGGGTTTACAACAGAAAAATTAGCCGATCACGCCCATCCCACTCAGCGAACGTACAGCATCGTAAAGCAACGAACGAATTCGTTCGGCTTGATTTCACCGATACGAATAGACTCAACAGCGCCCTAAAATGTAACGCAGAAGCGTTTCAATCACACGTCAGCATTGGCATTGGCGTGGAGTGAGAGGAGGGACGAAAGCAGGTAGACAGGCCCCGTAGCCCTGCGGTACCTTTGGGGATGAAATGGTTATGTCCCGCAGATAATTGAGGCCATAGGAGCGGCACCCGATGGAGAGCTTGGCCGCGCGTTGGAGCACCCAGGCCACCGCCCTGGCGACGAGGCTGCGATTGGTTTAACAACACACAAATCATTAGCCGATCACGCCCATCCCACTCCGCGAACGTACAGCATCGCAGACCAACGAACGAATTTGCTCGGTGAGGGGACGAAGAGGGGGGGGGGGCACGTACATGACGGCGACGCATCCTGCGGCGGCGGCGAGGGCGGCGAGGATGCCAAGCTTGAAGACGGAGAGGAGGAGGCCGTGGCGGAGGACGAGCTCGACGGCCTCCCAGGCGACGACGAACCCCACCAGCAGCTGCACCAGGCCAAGCATCATTGCCGCTTCTCTCCCCTTCGCCTCTGCACTCCCTCGATCACCGGCGCCCCGTCATCGCCGCACGCCAAACCCTTCCCTCCTTCCTTCCAGATCGATCGCGAGGTCGAGGCGACGGCGCGGGGGATCGCGGCACGACGTGCGGGAACCGATTGGTCGGGTACGGAGGGGAGGCGCGGGGCGGAGATGGTGCGGAATCGCAGAGTGTAGTAATGGAGAGGATGGATGGGGGGGCGGAGTGGAGAAGAGGTGGCGCGCCATTTCCGGAGGGGGAGAGAGAGGGGAGGAGAGGAAGGAAGGAAGGGAGCGGAGTGGCGCGGCGGTTGCGCACGTCCGAGTCAAAAATTCCTTAAAAAAACATTGCCGGGCACGGTCGCATCGGCGCAGCATCAAGCCAAGCACGATTTTTTTTAATTTTAACCAATTTTTTAAGATATTTTTAAAAATAACCCGTGCCAGACTTTATTTGTACCCCGTGACCCTTTTGGTCACGCCAGGAGAGGCGGCGCGACCAAACACCACTGTCACGCCACAAGCGGTGGCGCGACAGGGCTGCCACCGTGGCACGGGGAGCGGGCGGCCGCCACGCTGGCGCTGGCCCTGTCGCGCCGCATGCTCTGGCGTGACAGGCTTGTCGCGCCAGGCGGGGTGGCGCGACAGGCCCCGCCTCCTTATGGCCGCGCGCGGCCCTCCCTCCCCTCACTTTTTCCCCCGACCAGAGCCGCCCAGCCGCGGCTCCTCCGCCGCTGCCCGCCGCCGCCGCCCAAATCCGGCCGTTTTGGGAGGGGGAAAACTTTGGTGAGTAGTCATGCCAATTTGGAAATTTAGTACATTTTTATTCGCAAGATATAAATTTGTTGTAACCCGTACTTCCAATTGTTTGAACAGGACACACGAAAATGTGATTTTGAAACCTATATCGACAAGAAGGCGGTGGAATGTCAGATAGAGAAGAGGAGATTTGGAAAGGGCCCAGAGGTGTTGAATAGCTATGTGAGGCACCGCAAGGAGGAGCAACGGAAATTAGCCCGCTCAATGGGATTGTGGCCTAGAGTTAAATTTCTGGACCCAAACGAACCCACATTATTTGAAAAGTTGCAGAAGAGCAGGAAGAGGAGAGGTGACAATGGGGACGGCGAAGGATCGGTGAGAAGGACGGTGACAGAAACCATGAAGGCACTTGTCGCCAATTTACCCAAAAGAACCTAGAAGACACGCTTCTAATTGGTTTGATGTTGACGACCGCGCAATGGTGATGATGAGTTGCTTCATGACAGTGGTGCTTAGTTGGATTAGTAGTTCTATTTTGTTAAATTAGTCCTATGGTTGCTCCCCTGCTATTTGTATGGACCGTGTAGTCCACTTTGTTCGTAAGGTATTTGTATGGACCGTGTAGTCCTCTTTGTTCGTATGATATTTGTATGGACGTTGTCTTGGACCTAGTATGGTATTTGTAGGACCTTGTATGGTTCATTGTGAAGAATATGATATGGTTCATGGAAAAGCCTATGCTCTGAAAAAATGCGAAGGTTACTCTGAAAAGCCTGTGTCCTCTTACAAAAAAAGCGCAGAAAAAGTAGAGCACAAAAATTTCAGTAAAAAGATGAGGCAGGTCCTGTCACGCCACCTTGCCTGGCGCGATGGTAGCACATTGCCGCGCCAGGAAAGGTGGCGCGACAGGACCTGCCTCATCTTTTTACTGAAATTTTTGTGCTCTACTTTTTCTGCGCTTTTTTTGTAAGAGGACACAGGCTTTTCAGAGTAACCTTCGCATTTTTTCAGAGCATAGGCTTTTCCATGAACCATATCATATTCTTAGATGTTTTTGGTTGGATCGGATGCTTAGTTTGCACTTGCCGTGATGGACCCAACACATGCCGGCGAACTAGAGCCATGAACCATGACCAGCTCTCATTGTTCTCGCTCTCGGCCAATGCAAAAGCAAGTGGGACCAGCTGGCTTTCAGGGTCTACTGCAATTGCCATCATCAATGTGCCCTTGTACTTCCCGGTCAAGAAATTCCCATCGACAAGAATCACAGGACGGCAATATTGAAAAGCAGTGGAGCACTGCGGGAAGCACCAGAATACCCTTTGAAGCACGTACTTCATAACATTACCGTCCGGCTTCATTAACCCCGAAAAGTAAGGGTACCATCTAATGCTCGGATTAAAGTGAGCCATAGCATTGAGTACACGTGGGACCCTCGCATAGGACTCCTTCCAATCACCCCACAACACAGCCAATGCGTGTTGCTTTGCACGCCAAGCCTTCGAATACTTCACCCTAAAAGAACTAAAGGCGAAAATGGATTCCACAAGAGATGACACCGACGTGTCGCTGTCTTCTTCAATAATACCTTGAATCCGGCGACCAAGGTACCTTGCCGTCAACTGGGCATGCTCTTGCTTCACCACCACCGTGCTGCAAGTGTGAGGTTGCACCAAATTAGTAATCTTCCATTGTCTAGTGCCCCTCACTAGTCTACACCAAACACGCCACATGCACCCTTGCTTGCAGATAATATCATATCTTAGGTTCCGATCTGAGTGGACAACACTGAAAGGCCTGAAAACCTTAACCGCATAGTCAGCCAAGAAAAATTGCAATTCTTCTAAGGTGGCAAACTTCATCCCCTTGCGAATCTGTGGATTCTCCGTGGAAAGAGTACCCTCCGATTCCATAAATGCGGAGTCACATACAGCTTTGTGGCACATGCTTATGTCCCTAGAATTGGACACCAAAGGGAGTTCAACGTGACATTCCTTAAGCAACTGCAACTCTCGTTCCGTATATGAAAACCGCCCGTCATCACGTGCCACGGATGAAGGTTGCGATGCACCTTCCCCTAATTCTTCTTGTTCCACATCATCCCCCGCGTCCTGCTCAGACACTTCATCAACTTCGACTTCATCCAAATCATCATCTTCTTTCTGCTATGGTGGGAAAGCAAGTTTGGATTCCATCTCCGATTCATGGACTTCTGCAAAAGACCGTCCAACATTAAGCGGTGTGGCTTCTTGGGATGTTCAAGATTTTCAGAGATGGGCAAGACAAATGCCTGTTGGTGAAAGAGTTTCATGGGCAATTGGAGGAATGGTTCTCACTGCAGGCCTTATTTTTACCAGGTCTTTCATATTTCCTTCTCTTTTTCATATTCTTTATGCAGGGTTAGTAAAATTATCTGCATAAATCATTCTTGTAGTCCAGTTTGGGAAACTGTTCTATATTTCTGGAATAGGTACTGCATAAGCATTTAGAAGATGGATGGAATAATAAAAAGTGCAAGACCATTTTGTTTCTGTCTCCTTTTCTTGCAACCATCTGGCATGATGCCTCAAATTGGTTCCTGCTAAGATGGAAGATTGGAAACTTGCACTTCATACCCCTACTTTTCTCTGAAAGCTCAAATTTTCATTCACCTGTGCAGCAAAAGGAAAAGCCTCAGCCATCGCCAGAAGCCAAGTGCTCTAAGCATCCGATCCAACCAAAAAACCTATCATTCATATAAATTTCGAAATCCAATCCTAACCCTAGGTCACCACAACCACTCAATGCCTACCAAATCGTACGGTGAAACAAGGGAAAAACTGGGGGAATACCTTCGGGACGACGCGGGGAACGATTCCCCCTACTTTTCCCACCCCAAAACGGCCGATTTGGGGGGGATCTGGGCCTGGGAGCGGAGGCGGCGGCGGAGCAGCTCGCGGGCGGCGCGGGGCTGGAGGAGGAAGAAGTGAGGGGAGAGAGAGGGGGGCCGCGGGCGGGCCTGTATGTTGCGCTTGTCGCGCCAGCCCGCCTGGCGCGACAAGCCTGCCGCGCCAAAGCATGTGGCGCGACAGAGCCTGTGCCAGCGTGGCAGCCCGACGCCCGCCCGGCCACGGTGGCAGGCCTGCCGCGCCACATGCTTCGGCGTGACAGAGTTGTTCTGTCGCGCCGGCGCTTGTGGCGTGACCAAAAGGGTCACCGGGTGTAAATAAGGTTGCGGACGGGTTTTTTTAAAAAATATCTTAAAAAATCGGTTAAAATTAAAAAAAATCAGTTAAAATTAAAAAAAAATCGGCAAGCACCCCCTCCTCCCTCGCCCCTCGGTGAGCTAACGTGTCGCGCCCTCCACCATACGATCACCCATCCACCGTGCGATCAAATTCACAGATCAAGGCAGCAGACAGTAGTAGTGAACGACACAGCTTCCGTTCAGACAAGTGCCCTTGCTGCCTTGCTGGTACCTAGGTTCAGACACGATCCATTCGGCCGGTCAACTCGTTTAACACACAGGTTAAACTTGAGAAATAATCCAAGCACCCATTTTTGCGGTATACAGCAGGCTCGCTACTGTTGGAAGCTTGGAGCAAATCAGCATTTGGCTCGTGCAACCATGAGTCCAAGTCAGAAAGGTTAGCTCAGAACTGGCACAAAAATTATCTCAACAAGGATCAAAAACAGTTCTTTCATGGACCCTGAGATTGACAGGTAGACCTGCGGCACAACTCAAACACCTTAGCAGCACAACTCGCAGCTTAGATCAACCCCGTATGGATGACCAACTCATATCCTTATGTGAGGTTACCCACAGGCCACAGCCCAGTCAGCCATACGGTTCTTCTCTACAGACTGAAAACACTACTTCCGTCCTTTGCCCTTCTTTTTACCCTTTGCCCCACCCCGCTTCTTGTCGCCCTTTTTCGCCTTGCTCTTGTTCTTGAATGTTCTCTTCTGTGGCTTCTTCTTCACGCCTAAGCTGGAGTTCTTCTTGGCCACTGAGCTAGGGTTCTTGTTGGTGTAGCTCGCCAACACAGGACCAACAGTTCTCGGTCCAATGTCATCGTCTTCACAATTGATTTCGCTTGTTGTCACTGTGATCCTAGTACCATCATCTTCATAAGTTTTGATTTCTGGAACTGAAAGAAATTCCCAGAGAATTAGGAGGAGGTGATTTCTAGAAATAGGATTATATGTAAAATGGAGCATGGCAGGTAGTAGTAACAGTTACAAATTTAGTTCATGTACTTACCAGACAAAGATTCATCATTTTCCATCTCCTCACCATCATTGCCAATATCTTCATTTTCTATTCCAGCATCATCAGATGACAGTACTCTACCATACATAGCAATCTCTTTCTCTTGTTTTCTCTGGAACAAAATAATACAGCTCAGCAAAACAAATAGGCAGTAACCAGTGACCTGGACTAGCAGTCTAGTTTACGTTAAAATTTTGACACAGGAAACACGACACAATCTGACCAAAAATAGCATTAAACCCTTCCAGAGTCGTAAAAATGAGGTATTCCCACCATAGTACAAAATACCAACAGGCACATAATTCAGATATCAAGACTGCACTTCTGCATCTTCCATTGACCGTAAACATCATGGTAAATGTTACCTTTCTACTTGGTAACTACTTCACTTGTAATGTCTACTATTATTTGGTATCTTCTATCTATTACTATTTTAACAGTGTTGTGAGCTGCATGTGACTGCCTTCTAAATTTCAATGTGGTCGCACTGTTGCCCCCCAAAAATGTTTCCAAGATGGACTGGAATAGGAAAGCCAACCATTGCGCGAGTGCCCCAGCGAGCTCCGAAAAGAGCTCTGTGAAGTGTGAAGTGTTCGTAGGAGACTTTCAGGAGCTCTTGGAGTAACTCCGGAAAGAGCCCCGTGCTACTATGGGGCCCGGAAGCACAGGGGGATTTTACTCGTTGGTGTCAATTAGGATACTGAAATTCGAAATTCTTTTTTAGTTCATTTTGTCTAATGTGGGTAAGACAAGAGTTTCTTCAGTCTGACAATTATTTTGCTGCATAATGATATAGTCTAAATGAAGCTTCACCTAGAAGAATACTAAAATCTGTTGACAGATAAGTGATTTGCGGGAGAAATTCGATGTTCAATCATGATTCTCTGGGAGCATTGCCTTCCACTAATGCAAGAAACAATATTACATCATTCAGAGAAGGGTACAGAACCGATATATCATCCAAGAACCATATAAATTGCAGGAAAAAAAAGGTAGGGAGAAAAGATTTTGTGTGTTCGAATTACCCTCTTGCGATCTTCTATTCTCTTCTTTCTCTCCTTCTCCTGCAAAACCTTCTGCGCTTCCTTTCTTCTCTTCTTCTTCCTCTTGTGGAACCCGGTCACGAAATCCCTGCCAAACCAAGATCCGTCAATACATCTATTGATACAGTAAGCAACAAAAAGGAAAAACGGATGGGTATGGTGAAGTGGCTAAGGAGAAAGCAGCACTTGAGGGCTTTCTTGTCGAGGGTGACGGAGAGCGCCTTGTTCTTGAGGGAACGCTTCTTGATGTGCTTGGGCACCATAACCGTCGGCATCTGCCCCACCACGACATCCTCCGCCTCCGACTCCGACGCCGCCATCTCCTCCCCGTATTCCTCCTCTTCCGCGGCCTCCTCCTCCCACGCCATCTCTACCCAGCTCTCTCTCTCTCTCTCTCTCTCTCTCTCTCACACACACACACACACACACACACACACACACACACACACACACACACACACACACACACACACACACACACACACACACACACACACACACACACACACACACACACACACACACACACACACACACACACACACACACACACACACACACACACACACACACACACACACACACACACACACACACACACACACACACACACACACACACACACACACACACACACACACACACACACACACACACACACACACACACACACACACACACACACACACACACACACACACACACACACACACACACACACACACACACACACACACACACACACACACACACACACACACACACACACACACACACACACACACACACACACACACACACACACACACACACACACCGTAGCTAACCCAACAATTGGGCGAGGTGGCGCAGCCGCCCAACCTACCGCCGGCGGCGGAACCCCTGCCTACTGCTCGGAGCGCTGCAGGTCGAGATGAACTGGCGGCGGCGCTCCAGATTGGGGAAGAAAGCCTAGACAGTAGAGGTATGGATGGATGGGCCTGCTATCAATTGCTGGGCCCTACTTCGTGGCACACAATGAATAGAAGGCCCATCTACGAACCAACGGCCTGTTTCGCTTCTCTGCTTCGCGTGTTCGACCGCTGCCTGGAGTGGAATCTGCAATGGTGGGAGTGGGGCATCAGATGATCAGAAATTCAGAATTTAGAAATGCGTTCAAGAGGAATTCGAAAAAACAAAAAAGGTGCGTTCAAGCGGAAATAAGGATCACCATATTCTCTGTTCAATAATCTGAAACCTTCTGATGCAAAAATGGTGTGCAGAAGTTCCTACGACAACTTTCAGATTGGAAGCCTGCATCATTCAGGCATGCATGTGTCCTGTTTCCTTCAATACAAAACATCAGCAAGCCTGCAGGCTGCAGACATGGCGTGTTTTGCCGTTTCATGCCTTACAAGCATCAACCAGTCAGTTGTCATCATCTTCTGAGGATCACAGAAAACAAATTTCCGTTCATCTGCCGTGTCCTTTTCGTGACTAAAATCCCTGGAAGCAAAACGTACCCGGCTATATGGATGAAAACGGTCGGGAACGGTCGGGAAAAGTCTCTAACCACTTTTGATTTTGTATTTCTTATTCGAAAACGGAAACGGAAACGGGAAAGCCGGTCGGGAAATCGAAATCGGATATACGGGATATCGGAAACGAAACAATCCGATCGGAAACATGTCGATAACGGTCGGGACCTTTCGCCTTGCTCTTGTTCTTGAATGTTCTCTTCTGCGGCTTCTTCTTCACACCTAAGATGGAGTTCTTCTTGGCCACTGAGCTAGGGTTCTTGTTGGTGTAGCTCGCCGACACAGGACCAACAGTTCTCGGTCCAATGTCATCGTCTTCACAATTGATTTCGCTTGTTGTCACTGTGATCCTAGTACCATCATCTTCATAAGTTTTGATTTCTGGAACTGAAAGAAATTCCCAGAGAATTAGGAGGAGGTGATTTCTAGAAACAGAACTATATGTAAAATGGAGCATGGCAGGTAGTAGTAACAGTTACAAATTTAGTTCATGTACTCACCAGACAAAGATTCATCATTTTCCATCTCCTCACCATCATCGCCAATATCTTCATTTTCTATTCCAGCATCATCAGATGACAGTACTCTACCATACATAGCAATCTCTTTCTCTTGTTTTCTCTGGAACAAAATAATACAGCTCAGTTCATTCTTTCATTGTTTACTAATCTGATGATGTTTGCAAAAACATTCGATCAACATATTACCTCTGATGAAGGTCACATGAGAGTGATATGTCCTCAAATAGGAATGAGCTACAGTCAGAAGTATCCATGGCTGAACAATATTGTCCACTAACCCACCAATCCAATTTACTAAACACCGATGTGCTGTTGTCAATGCTGTCTGATTCCAATGCTTGTGCAAATAAAGGTATTATATTAATGTGAGCATTGAGAATTGGATCCAATCCTCCAGTTTTGGATATATCAATCTTAAAGTCCTTGATGCCAAGAGCAGCTTTTGGAGACTGAAATTATTAAAGACCAAGTTATCCGCAGAAAACAAGACAGAGAAGACGTGTTAAAGTCATTGTGACTCATACATGACTCTTGTGCTCTAAAAAAAATAATCATGACTCATACATGACCGTTATGCAACCATGAATGATAGAGTTTAACTATATGATAGAAGGCAGTACCTTAAGCCTCAGCTCCACTATGGATAAAGATAATAGACTGGCCACGCTTGTTATTAGCCTCCATTTCGCTTGTCCTTTAGATTTTCCTTTTGCTTTGGTGGATGAGGCTGAGGACGGTTTGCGAGAGGCAGGTTTCTTTTTGTTTGTGGATTTCACAGGTTGCCTGAGCACAACGTCCAAGTCAGAGATTTGCAGTTGCACGATTGGGCCATGAGTTAGTATGGTAAATCCCAGCTGGGTGAGCGGTTTCCGCAGGCCAAGTCTGATTTCACCAATACGAATAGACTCAACAGCGCCCTGAAATGCAATACAGAAGCGTTTCAATCACATGTCAGCATTGGCATTGGCATGGAGTGAGGAGGAGGGACGAAAGCAGGTAGACGTTCACGGGCCCCGTAGCCCTGCGGTACCTTTGGGGATGAAATGGTGATGTCCCGCAGATAATTGAGGCCGTAGGAGCGGCACCCGATGGAGAGCTTGGCCGCGCGTTGGAGCACCCAGGCCACCGCCCTGGCAAGGAGGCTGCAATTCGGTTTACAACACACAAATCATTAGCCGATCACGCCCATCCCACTCCGCGAGCGTACATCATCGTAGAGCAACGAACGAATTCGCTCGGTGAGGGGACGAAGAGAGGGGGGCGCACGTACATGACGGCGACGCATCCTGCGGCGGCCGCGAGGGCAGCGAGGATGCCGAGCTTGAAGACGGAGAGGAGGAGGCCGTGGCGGAGGACGAGCTCGACGGCCTCCCAGGCGACGACGAACCCCACCAGCAGCTGCACCAGGCCAAGCATCATTGCCGCTTCTCTCCCCTTCGCCTCTGCACTCCCTCGATCACCGGCGCTCCGTCATCGCCGCACCAAACCCTTCCCTCCTTCCTTCCAGATCGATCGCGAGGTCGCGGCGACGGAGCGGGGAATCGCGGCACGACGTGCGGGAACCGATTGGTCCGGTACCGAGGGGAGGCGCGGGGCGGAGATGGTGCGGAATCGCAGAGTGTAGTAATGGAGAGGAAAGGAGAGGAGAGGATGGATGGGGGGCGGAGTGGAGAAGAGGTGGCGCGCCATTTCCGGAGGGGGAGAGAGAGGGGAGGAGAGGAAGGGAGCGGAGTGGCGCGGCGGTTGCGCACGTCCGAGTCAAAAATTCCTTAAAAAACATTGCCGGCAGGCACGGTCGCATCGGCGCAGCATCAAAGCCAAGCACCGCCCCCCTCCTCCCTCGCCACTCGGTGAGCTAACGTGTCGCGCCCCTCCACCGTACGATCAAATTCACAGGTCAAGGCAGCAAACAGCAGTGAACGGCAACTTCCGTTCAGGCAATTGCCCTTGCTGCCTTGTATAGACTATTACATGGGCTAGGCCCAAGTACGTGCACGCAGGCACCTGCTGGCATCTTGCTTGAGCACGGCCCAAGTACAATTGAAGACTCTTGATCCATTTCTGGTAGCCGGTCTCCAGTGGCTGACAGCTTGACCCCATATGACCACCTATCCATAGCCATATACCTGACACGCCCCGCCGCCGTCTCCGCCCGGGCAGCGGTGGCCGGGTCCGCGCGGCGGGGCCCGCCGCAACTCCATGATGCCGACGGCCGCTAGCGCGGCGGCGGGCGATGGCTGGGGCTGCGTTCACTTTCCCTCGGCAGTTCCATATAAGCCGAACCAATACTGCAAGCACACTCCACTGATATCACAAAAGAAGATGATCACCATGGGCTTACTTACTGAACTGCACTCTTCCCCGGCAAGGATTTACCCATGTGCATCACGGCTGTTTGCCCATTGAAAGATGGCCAAGGAGTGGGTCTAACTAGAGCACCAATACTTTCCATCTCTAGATGTATAGGTGGTGGCCACAGTAATTTTTGCTGCACATAAAACTGACCACAACTAACTTTCTGCCATGATCTTAAGTAAGACTGATTAGTATCAGTGCCAAGAGTTTGAAAATACTGTAAAGGAGGGGGCCAAGGTCGTTTGTCAACCAATTCAACAAGTAATGGTTGTAGAAACACCACATTCTGAGAATCCATTCCAAGAAACTCCTTCTGGGCACCACGGACTTTGGTCGCCACACATGGCAACACAACACTAATCAAGTATGCAGGGGTGGGCTTGATAATGTATCTCTGTTGGATTACATCGAACACCACATGAACAGCCGTGCCGTTGGATGAAGATTTGCTTGCAACGGCCATCGTAGCGATCGGCAAGGGCTTGGCGTGCTTGTGGATTTGGCTGAGGCAATATGTCGAACATCTTGTGGGCCACTTGGCAGAAATCACGTCCTCTGCACACTGAGCAGCTGGTGCAGGTGAGCATGTCAGAGCAGCGGGCCATATGTCCACCCCCAACGCCGTCATAGCCAGCATGTCCAGCCGTGGGGGACGACGCCGCAGCTGCCGAATCAGGCGAGGTGGAGCTTGCCGCAGACGACGAGGCCGGGGCACGCATTGAGGAGCTCGCCGCGGACGTCGAGGATGAGGCAGGCACAGTGGAGCACGCCGCGGTCGCCGAAGCTGAGGCGCCAGCATGAATCTGCAGGCGGTGCACGTCGTCGAGGGATTTTGTTGTCGCCTGCACCCGGTGGCGCTGGGCACGGAGGTCTCGAGCACATCTTCCTCGCCGCTTCATACCCCTCCTTATCGTCGAAGAAGGCGGCCATGCCGGCGTGGTACCAACAACACACGCCTACCGGTATTACGCTGAAGAAGCCGGGCGATGTCATCTGTGAGATCACGGCTGGTTGCCGGCTGCCGTCGTTGCTAGCTTTGATGATGAAGACGGCGGGGCAGAACTGTTAGCAGCAGAGTAGTGGGGCTAGAATAGAGAAGGAATTCAAGGGAAGAACAAGCAAGAGGTTGGGGATCGGAGAACAGAACAGCAACCAGAGAGAAGTTTACTTGAAGAAGAAGATGAATAGTTCATACAATATCTCATACCCCGCATCAGTTCAGATTGGAACACTATATAGACTATTACAATGGGCTAGGCCCAAGTACGTGCACGCAGGCACCTGCTGGCATCTTGCTTGAGCACGGCCCAAGTACAATTGAAGACTCTTGATCCATTTCTGGTAGCCGGTCTCTAGTGGCCCAAGTACAATTGAAGACTTTTGATCCATTTCTGGTAGCCGGTCTCCAGTGGCTGACAGCTTGACCCCATATGGCCACCTATCCATAGGCATATACCTGACACAGGTGTTATCTGGCATTTACCTGACCTCTTGTTTGCTTGGAAGTTTATCAGAGCGTTGACGTTGAACTGATGTAGATGTCAAGAAAGAGAAGTTTCGATAACCTTTTCGCTCCATTGGCTTGGCCCACTGGCCCACAACATGACAAATTGACAATGCCAATCATCTACAAACTACAGTGGCTGCTACGGCGATAAGAACACATGACTATATGCGTCGTGTAGAATATACAGTAGTTTGATCTTAATGTTTACACGATCTTGCTTCATGAGCAATGACAGGCATTGAAAGACCGAAGAGCATAGGCAGATACTGAACGACCGAAGAGTGTGCACATTGTACCCGATCACCATTTTTTCAGGCCAAAGGCTCTCCCAGTCTCCGTTATCAGTTTTACTCCCAGCCCCTAGATAAGATCAAAGTGGATGAGATCATCATCCAACACACTGAAGAGTGACTGAGGCGCAACAAGAAACAGTCAATAGAAAAGCAAAATGGATATTTGTAACATTAGACTGCCTGCCATTGCACATCAAACATTTACAGGAGTGCATCCTACACCGGGACTCCACCTCCACCCTCTTCCATTTCTTTGGGGTTTTCTCTAGACACACTGAACACTGACTGAACTGAACACATACTTAGAGAGCAGCAGTAAACAGCAGCTGCATTTTGTTCTCTTTTTTGGTCATTTTTTACTTGGTTGCTATACAAAAGGACACTTCTTCTACTACTACTAGTTCCAGTTACTAGACTTGAAAGACCAAACCGCAACGGCAGCAGCCAGGAGCAGGAGCAAGCGCTGCAAGAGGGCACAGCAGCCTTGCCCGATTGCCCGTCAGGATGACGAGCCTAGCGGGGCTGGTGGATCACGCGGTTGGCGCCGCTGCTGCCCTTGGGGCTGCCGGCGTACTTTGTCGGCTTCTCGGCGTGCCTGGGCTTCTCCCGAAAGCCACGCGGCGAGTCACCGCCCTTTGGGGAGGTCAGGTTCAGCGCCTTGAGCACCTCGTCTGCACAGAGAAGGAACACGCGGGCATGAAGATGATGAGCTCACTGCGATCCATGTCTCGAGATCGAAGGTTAAACCGCAAGGGCCGAGAGATAGAGGTCCGTACCGGTCTTGAGGGCGGCGGCGAGGGCTGGCTGCTGCGGGGCGTCGACGACGGCCTCCGTCTGGTCGTCGTAGAAGAGATCCTCGTCGTCGTCGGGCAGGAGGCCGGCGGCGTCGAGCTCCTCGGCCATCTCGTCGAGCTGGGTGTGCTCCCGGGACCAGTGGTCGCGGAACCAGGCGGTGGTGGTGACGAGCTCCCACCACTGCGGCGAGAAGTCCTCCACCTGCAGCAGCGCCGCCGGGATGAATAGCGGCGCGTCCGGGTTCAGCGACGACGAGGAGACCGCCACGGCGCTCATGGCTCCGTCACCTGCTCCTTCCCCTGATCACGCCAGCAGAAAACCAGATCCAACTCAGATCACAGCGAGCGCGCGCGAATCCGCCCTAGAAATCGAAAACCAAGCGCGTCGAGCCTCTGCGGGATCGCGCCGCGGACAAGCAGTCGCCGAAATCGAATCCGCGAGCGACCCCAGAGAATTCCGGATCGAAGGACCCAGCATCCGGGGAGAGAGAAACCGCAGATCTAGAACGGCAAGGACCGCAGCAGGTGGCGATCTGGACACGAACACGACGCGAGGCTACGGATCGGAGCTAGGGAGGGCGGGCTCGTTCGTCCCCGGCGCTCACCTTGGATGGATCTGCCGGCGATGGGGCGGGTCTCGGGAGCAACGGACGGGAAGGGGAACGATATATCTCTGCGGCGGTTGATTGAGGGGAGCGGGCTGGGGAAGGGAGTGAGGAGAGCTTCTGCTTTGCCAGTGGACTCGGCGAGGACTTCGTTTATAGGAGGCGGCACGCGCAGGCAGCGACCCAGCCGAGCGAGCCTTCCTTGCTGCTGCTACCGGGCCGGAGCGGAAAACGTGTCGCCTCAACCAAATGAGTCATGGACTCATGGGCAAAGGCAGCTTCCGGGTGGCCTGGTGGGTCGCGCGATCCGTGCGCGTCGCCGGCGTCGGTGACTCCGGGCATCACAATCCGCACAGCACTGAGCACTCCCCTGTTGACCTGTTGCATTTTACGGCTTATATTTACATGTTGTAAAATAAAATGGAGAGGCAGCGTTGCATTTGGATGATGCTGTCTTCGTAGTCAAATCCCCAACAGGATAAGCTCGAAACCTTTTTAACCACGGCCGTGTTTAGTTCCACCAAAAATCTAAAAATTCTCTCTCTAAACTTCACTATCCACCTATCACATTAAGTCTCTCTTCATACATGAAACACTAAATGTGGGTAAATAAAAAAACTAAGTATATAGTTTTGATGTACACGACGAGATGAATCTTTTGAGCCTAGTTAGGTCATGATAGGATAATGTTTACCATAAACAAACGAAAAGTGCTACAATGCGTTACAGTATCCGACGTGATATTTTCACCAAACTTTCTCGATCACTTTTTGGAACTAAACAGACCCCACGTCTTGGCCTTGTTTAGATCCCAAAAGCCACTCCCCAATTCACTATGCAAAAAGAAGATTCTCCATCACATCAAAATGTCATAACATGCATGAAGTACTAAATATAGATAAAATCAAAAACTAATTGCATAGTTTTGTTGGACTCTGCGAGACGAATATTTTAAGCCTAATTAATCAATTTTTGAACAATTTTTCACACATACAAACGAAATGCTACAGTGGCGCAATAATTACGAGGTGACATTTCCTTCCCAAATTTGGGCTCCCAAATTTGAAACTAAACAAGGCCCTCGTAAACGTGGAAGGGCTCGTTTAGTTCCCGATTTTGGAGGCCCAAATCGGGACTGTGCATGTCACAGTCACAATAAATGCGCACTGTAGCGTTTCGTCTGTATGTGCGAAAAATTGTCTAAAAATTTGATTAATTAGGCTCAAAATATTCGTCTCGCAGAGTACAACAAATCTGTGTAATTAGTTTTTGATTTCACATACATTTAGTACTCCATACATGTTATGACATTTTGATGTGATGAAGAATCTTCTTTTTGCATAGTAAATTTGGGAGGTAAATTTGGGATCGACAACCGTGCCGCAGAGGCCTAGTGCAGTTAACTCGGGACCGAAAGCCGACAAGATGAGTCAAGCGGGTAAAAAATGGACGGGAAATGATTTAGCAAGTTACTCCCTCCGTTCTGAAAAACCTGACGTTTAGGACAACGACACGGTTTCCAAAACACAACTTTGACCTCTTATTATTCTAAAAATATTTATCAAAGAGTGATATATGTATACTTTTATGAAAGTATTTTTCAAGACAAATCTACTCATATAGTTTTCATATTTGTAAACTCAACAATTTAAAAGTTATTGATGATTTATATTCCAAATATTTGATCCAAACCTTGTCCTAAACGTCAGGTTTTTCAGAACGGAGCGAGTAATTTGTTCAGGTCGTGTCCCCGCTATGGAGTGACGGGCCCTGAAAAGCCTAAACGCAAAGCAAGCGGCTGGCACATGGAAGCCGGGGCCCGAAGCGAAGCGGCAGGCGTATCGCTGTCGCGACGGCCGGGCGAGACGAACACAACTCGCCGTCTAATCTATGGGTGCAGGAAGCAGGATGGATCGTCCTCCATTATTCGAGTCCGAATGGTGGCCCATTTCATTCTGTTGGCCACCTGGCCCCCGGTGGAAAGAAAACTGCCTTGCCGTTATCCCCTCAATTATGGTCATGATTGATCTCCCGGCCCCATCAGTTTTTTTTTTCAAAAAAAAACGGCCCCATCAGTTGGCTCATCGAGTTGCTTGCCGTGGATCATGGATTTGGTGTTGGTGGGGGAGACGACCCATCACTGGAGTGGGATGGGTCTCGGACTCAGACCAAATCCACTTGCATATTTACATACTAGTGTTTTAAACGAAAAATAGAAGAAAATAAATAATACTATTGATCAACTTTAGCGTTTCTAATCAACTCTGTCGCTTTCATGACTTTCATTCGACGTTGTCGGCCTTTCCAACTAGACCAATGAGGCAAGGGCCCTTGATTCAAACATTCAAAAAAATTGCACGGCAATTCTTTTATAAATTAAGCATTTAGATGGTCAATGGAGGTAGTTGCACTCCCTAACCATCAAAGGTGCCCTGCTGGCAAGTTATGCCCCTGGATAGTGAGACGGCCATGATAACTTTGTCAATATAATATGTATAAGCATTTGAGATGCAAGTTGATAATAGAGTTTGCTGCAAATATACTTCTCCATTTTATTTTTCCAATCCAGCTACGATATTTGCAAATATTCACAGGTTATGAGTGAAATTGTGAATGAAAGACAAATCAAGAAAAGAATAAAAAAAGAGTGAGAACACGCTGGGCCAAACCTGGGCCAGGATAAACAGGCCCATCCACACGTACGGCCTAAAGGGCCCAAAACCCACCGCTCTCTTGCACCGTCTTCCCCCCCACCACCGCAGCAACCACCCGTCCGTCCAAGGCTCCAAGCTCCTCGTCTCGCCGCCGCCGCCGAGTACAGCGCAGCCGCAGCGCCTCACCGCCTCCGATCCCCTCCCGAGGCTACAGCACCATCGTATATGCCCCCGAATGGCGGCGGCGAGGATCCTGATTCTGAGGCACCTCCGCTTGGCGGCGGCCCCGTCGTCAGCGGCGTCCTTCAGGCCGGCGGCCGCGCTGCAGGAGGTCCTGTTGGGGCGGCGATGGATGTCGTCGGAGGAGGCTAAGGGGTCGTTCCTGGACAAGAGCGAGGTCACCGACCGCATCATCAAGGTCGTCAGGAACTTCCAGAAGATTGACGACCCCTCCAAGGTAACACTGGTGTCATCCTCTCCCTATCGTTGGCTAGCTGGAACGAGAGGTGTTCAGTAGGACCAAACGGACATTCGAGACGCTGATTGTGCCCTTCGGTTTAGTATTTCCTTTTATTTGGATGAGAAATTAGCGTTTCTCCGGCCAGTGTTCGCGGGGGGAACACACCTCAGCTGGGTGGTTAGATCTATGCGCTTTGTGCAATAATGACAGTCATTTCTCTGTGGGGAGGTTGGATTAATCGTTCAATGAGTAGTTTCCGTTGGGCGTCAAAATAGCTGCAAAGTTCTGGTGTTGTTAGCTGTGCTACTGTGTTCAAGACTTCAAGTTGCTTCTGTTGATTCGCATGGATAGTTAGTAGAATTAAGCTCGCTAACCTCTGGATTCCTGTGTTTTACGTGAAACTGTAATGCTAGGGTAGGTGAATATATTAATGCTTTGGATTATTGTTTCTATTTTTACAGAGATTTTTTATTTTCCCATTCAAAGGAAATTGAGCAATGACTACAAAAGAAATGATGTGTTTTAGGAAAACAAGCTGCCCAAAATCGGGTATTTCCTATATGTTTTGGTTTATTCTTTTACCTTTTTATTTTTAGAAATTTTTCAGGTCAAGATTTTTTTGGGGGAGTAAATCGAGTACTACTAGTGTTCTTTTGTTCAGCATAGATGGATACTTGGATAGTTGAAAAGAGATTTAATTCTTTTTCATAGCTATATTAAGATTCAACACCAAGAGACCACATGAAGAAATCACTAAACAAACAAATGCTTGCAACTGACAACAGTCAGCGGGCTTGAACCTGATGTTTTTTTACATAATAACATCAAGCAGGATTAGGCATGTGCCTCTGTGTGTGGCAGGAAAATTCCAGTTCCTCTGCTGCTCTGTTTTGCTGACGGCAAAACATTATTGACCAGTTGCTGCTTTGCCAGAGAAAATCTCGGCAGATCAATGGTTCCATCTATTATTCTGCCATTGCCCAAAAGAGGTCATGTATTCATTGTCATTGCATCTGCATTGCGTTGGCATTGCCGTTGCCCATGTGAGTCTGTCTGTCCAGCCCACAGGCCTGTGGCTGTGGCCTGTGGGTGATGTTGGTATCGGTAGGCATTGTTTGCCCTGGCATGATGGAGATTATGATGCTGGTTTCTCTCCATGGTGGACGAGATGAGAGGCAAGCTTCTCAGTAATAGTGATGTCAAGCTCGTCAGCTCTCACAATGCCAATATCCTGAAGGATCTCTGGTGGAAGCCACTGGTAAACTTCGTTGAGCTCCATCGTGTGGTAGTCAGACATTTTGAACATGGATTCAAGCAGTTGTTGATGCAATAGTGCTGGGGGGATATGGTACTGGTAGCGACGGGCAACGAGAATGTTCTGACTTCTGAGTGCATGTGGATGGAGGGGAAATGGGGTAATAAATACCTGAAGATAGGCATAATTTGGACATGATTCTATTGCTTTCCATACCTTCTGAAGTAAATATGATCAGCACAGAGTTCATATGAATTTCAGGATTTTAAAAGTAAAGATTTAACAGTGTCCCTGGACTGCAAAGTGTTCTTCTGATCCATGTGAATAATTGTTGAAATGCTTGAAGCTGTTAATTCTAGGTCACATAGTCTTAACAGAAACAAGTTCAAATGTTTCATGATTTTTAAAATAGAAAACATCACCAGGCTTCAAAGTGTTCTTCTGCTGATCCACATGAATCATTGTTGATTTACCTTAAGCTGTTATGGTATTCTAGCTACACCAAAAAAATACAATGATGGGTAGGTGAAATTTAGCACTTGACTACGGTTGGTGAGAACTGAGTAGTTCATAATAGCCCTAAACTGTTCAGTCAGCAATCTAGTTTGCTGCTTGTTGTTGTAGTAATGCATGACTGGGCAATAGAACATATGCACAGGATAAAAACAATTGCTCAGGTTTTGAGCTGCTAGCTAGCGAGTTCTCAGCTTGACTCAGCATCTTGTCCCTGTTTATTTTGTTGCACTTATTTGTAAGTCCCGACAAGTAATGCTATCTCCCTTCGGACATGAGTGTTTTAGTTACCATTTCTATGTGCAAGCCTAAATGGTTGATGCCAAATCCTGAGTCAGTTTCTTTCTATTGGCTTGTAGGTGACACCAGATGCCCATTTCAAGAATGATCTTGGCCTAGACAGTTTGGACGCAGTGGAGGTTGTCATGGCCCTGGAAGAGGAATTCGGATTTGAGATACCTGACAACGAAGCTGACAAAATTGACTCCGTCAAAGTTGCGGTTGATTTCATTGCCTCACACCCACAAGCGAAATGATCAGGCAAATTGTCTTCTGTAGTCTTAAGTTTTTTTATGAAGAGTTTGGCTTAATGATGACCACTGTTGTGAGCCATGAGTTTGTCTCCTGTCTGGAACGCTTTATGCTACTGTGGATTGTCTGCACTAAATAAGATGTTTGATCCAGAGAAGGAAATTATTGTGAGCCATGCGTACACATCAGTAGGCAATTATTGAGGTTTCGTGCTTTGTAAGTAATATTTTGAACGTGTATTCTCCCAATTTTTGTCTCATCCTCTTATAATTCGCTTTGCTGGAGTATCAAGCGTTAAGCAAATTAGGTCGAATCATTTGCGCTTGGCAACAAACACAAGGTTTCGTAATATGATACTCCGTATATGCTACTCCTCTTCCCATTGCATTTATTGTAGCAAAGCTTTCGATCTGCCCTGTTATTACAACATAAGCGATGATTATTTCACTGCTGCATTTGCCCGATGCAAATCATGGCTCCAAGCCTAGCTTCTCAGCATTTGCCTGACGTAATAATGCTCCAAAGCTGCCATTTGCCTGCTTGGTGTCTAGTAAGTCCATTCCTGTGGCAGTAGTGCGAGCTCCAGATGTGGATCGACGCCAAGATAATACCTCTGCTCCACAAGGGCACCCACCGCTAGCATTTCCTGCTGCTGCGTCTTCACGATCACCGCCATGCCCGCCGCCTGCGCCTTGTGCCCGCGCTGATGATGAACGATGCGAGCATGGCCGCCGTTGCTCGGCGGCTTCGCTGCCATGGCCGCCGTCCGGCGAACGGCCTCGTCATCGTCAGCGGGCGGCAAGAAGACGCCGGTGCCAACGCCGCGGCGCGCCGGCGCCGTTGTTGGCGGCTGCGCTCCGCCGGTGAGCGGCCTGCTTGCTGGTGGTGGTGTCAAAGCCGACATGATGGCTGTCGGGTGTAGAACCATGGCGTTCCTCCCCAAGCTCTCCATGGCCTGCCACGGCACGGCCGGCGACGGCGGCGGCGCAGCCACCCTACGGACACTGCCCTCGCCGCCGGCGGGGGACCCGCGTCCAACGTTCACCGGGGGGTGGCGGCGGCAGGGCGTTTTCTTTGCGGCGCCGCCGAGGACGCTGGCAAGGTGCGCGGCGAGGCCGTCGACGGGGTCGGGGGCCCGGCGCGGAGCGGGGCCGACGACGCCAATCTCCTCGAGAAGATCCCGTGGAAGCAGCATGCGGATCTCGTCGTCGTCGAGCTCGTGCGCGCTCGTGCGGTAGGCGGAGGAGTCGGCCATGGCGAACTCGACCGATCAGTACGGGTGGTCGAGACGAGATCGATGTGGAGAGCTAGCTCGCGGGAGGAAGAGAGTAGAGAGATGCTTTCAGGTTTCAGCTGTGGAAATGAAAGTGTTCTAACTTTAGCCTTTAATAATAATGAAATTATTTGCATTGTATGTTGGCCAGTAGAAACATGGACTATGTGAGAAAATTGGAAAATGTCTATCTAGAATCTGTTGCCTTTGGATCTTTTGCCTCTCACCTGACCATGTGATGAATTTTCAAGTTAATTTGTAAGGCGCCTAGCAAATAGAAAATCATAGAAAATGTTATTGTGCAATGTAGTTACATTTCCATTTCTCTTTAAAAATGATTTGAGCAATGGACCCGTGAAAATTTGTAGAACAAAAATTGCCTTTAGGACATAAGAATGTTGGAAATATAATTAGTTTTTGTTTTAACTTTATCTATAAAAGCATTTAATAACTTATGACGATTAACAAAAACATATAAAGAAAACAAAATCTCACACTAGACATGCAACAACAATCTAACATAAAGATAGCATCCATATTTATCTCAAATGAATGTAGTTATGCATATTAAATTTCTCGCAAAAAAAGTTATGCATATTAAATGAAAAACCCTAAACAAAGGGATAAGAGATCATACAGAGCGGGATCATTGCCGGAGGCGGCGACAGCGGCGGTGCTATCGATTCGGACCAAAAGCCATCTGGTGTGAACTTAGCGACGTAGTCACACGCATTGGCCGGTCGATTCGGGGAAGTGACCGTACAGCCTGATGTAGTTGATTGAAGTAGTCTTCATAGAAACAATACAGACATGCAATGTACTAATCGGAATCGCTCCTCAAAATCTGGTTTACCTCTGCTGTGATGAAAAGTCACAGGAATGTGAGGTTTCAGAAACCTTCTCTCGTGGCCACCTGAGCAGGCAAAATGTCAGGAATGGGGTGACTAGAGAACAACGACGACATTGGAGAAGGAAATATGCGTGAAGTGTGTTCCGGACGCAGAGGAGTCCTCTATTTATAGCATCATCATCAGGGAACCGTGCTTTGAGAGCGAGGAAGGCAATATATCTTGTAGAAAAGGCAAGGACCGATAGGGCCTTACTTGTCGTTTGTGCATTTCCATTCCTAGTGCAATAATCATTTATAAGATTTCTTGTTGTATTATACATGCGGACCTCGGACGTCAATGCAAATACCCTATAGAAACATGGCCAGATCGACCACCAGAGATAAAAATCTGCTGGTATCGTGATTGATTTAACATAAAATCTTTTATTTCCTACTGTCGCTGGTTGTCTCCTTTCGTGATCTCCGCATTAATTCATGGAGACGCCTTTGGCAATGATCTATCGCGCCGTAACTTTCCCCTCACAGGGAAAATCTGGTGACGGTCTCGTGGCCGAGGCAACGATCGCTGCTATATAGCTATATAGGCTTGGCGGCGCGGCGCTGTGTTCTTGCGGCGATCGTTCTCCGCAAAAGAGATCAGGTCGACGTGAGTGCTAGCTCCTCCTGGTTAATTTGGTTTCAGTTGTATTGATCCAAACCTAGTTTGGTTCCGGTTTCTTTCAATTCTGCGGATGTGTTTATGAATTATGATCCATCCAACCTCTACTCTTGACGCACCCACCGCCTCATTTCATCGTTTCAGTTTTATTGATAATGCTCCCTTCATGTTTTGGACAAGATTTTAGTCAAACATTAAGAATATAAATAACGAATAATTTTCAAGTCGTTGAGTTTGAAAATGTGAAAACCATATGAATAGATTTATCTTTAAAATATTTTATAAAAGTATACATATATTATTTTTCATAAATATTTTTGTAAAAATAAGAAGTCAAATTTACGTTTTAGAGACCTTGTCGTTGTCATAAACATCATCTAATACCAGTATGGAAGGATATAGTTCATCTGTATGTCTGCGTAGGCCCATCAAATCCGATGTTATTAGTGCAACTATAAATTTATTAGCTAACAGTAGGAAAATGTTCGAATAGTTGTCCATTAAGTTAAGTCATAGAGGTTTTGCATCTTCTTTAAGAAGTTTGTTTTTTACTCCATGGTTCATTGGTAATACACATGGTTATCACCACTTGAAGGATATATTGTCACCAAACAAACTTGTGTAATCTCGTTTTCATTCCCCATTTCATCAGTACACATCACTCTTATTTTTTTCAGAAGATGTCTTGTTTTGTAGTCAAGTGCACAGTTTGGCTATGATGGTCATTGTCTTCAAATTAAATGTATTATTTCTCCTGCGAATGGTGTATGCATATATGTTAGATGGTTGGACTTGCTACAGCAAACGCATGAGCACCCCAACTTTTGTGTTCGCATGGACACTAATCGTCCATTATGTATCAAGGAGTTATCAACTTAGCACTACATTATGTGAGTCTAAATAAATGAAATCACATCATGTCATAGATCGATCTATACATGTTGTACATCATGTATCACATATGTGGATTATGAATATTTTCTATAGCAGTAATTCAACCACAAAATTCCTTTAATTATGAATATTTTCTATAGTAATTCAACCACAAAATTCCTTTAAATTGGAACAGCTTCTTTCACTGTGAAAAGGAAATCTAGTCTTTCGATATGTGAATAACTCTTGCTCACAATATGTTTTGAAAGGAAATAGTTATATTAGGTTTCATCATATATGCTTTAGATAAAGAGAGGGTGTTGCTTAATTTTGAGGCTTGCATGTTTTCGATAAAACAATTTTATGTTCTCGAAATATGGATCACATAGTAAATTTAAAATGTTCACTATAGACTTTATTTTCTCTTCTCTTCCTGACTTTATTCACTCTCAACTGCATCTACAGTTTGGGGGCGAATAGATCTACACCCCTGCCAGGAACCCTGCAACTTGTCAACAGGGTCAAAACATGATTGGGCAGTGCACAACTTGCCACACCGAAGCCTGAGTCGGGGATCTAGTCAACATAAGTCCGGGATCTAGTCAATTTAAGTGAAAGAATGATTAAATAGTACAAAAGTTAATATTTTTCTTTTCAGAAATTTGGTGTCTATAGTTCATCTTTCTGTTGTCATTTTTCCTTCTCTTGTAATCAGTTTTTTTTGTTTGTTTGGTTCTCTTGTTCTAAAACTCGCACTTTGGTCTTTCCTCAAATCCTGTAAATACTATATGTTTCATGCACTAAAGTTCAGGCAACCTACAATGGTTGTTGTAGTTTTTTAAAACATCGTATAATGCAACAATTAAAGTTGAAATTTTATGTAGTTACACAAACTATCTACAATTATTTTTATATCTTTATGGAGTGATTTATTAAGCTTATATTCTAAATACACTGCAGTAAACATTTACAATAATTTAAATATGACCAAGAAGGTCGGAAATGGACGAATGGAGATTATTACGGTGTGTAACTGCATCATGAACAGGTGAATGCCAGCGCTAAGACACACAATAAAAGCAGAAAGGCCCAACGGGGGGAATGCCACATCAGCAAACGTAACGAAGGAAGGAAAAAGTCCATTTTGTCTCCTTGAACTATCGGCCGAATCTACGATTCCTCCCTGGACTTGAAAACCGTCCGACTAGCACCCTGAACTCCCCAAACCGGACACGTAACCCCCCTTGCCGATTCCACCCTCTGGTTTAGGGTCGCCCCCTCGGTGGAGCCAAGCGCCGCCGCCAGTGTCCGCTCGCCGATTCACCGCGGCCATCGCCCGTCGGGCCAATCCATCAGCACGGTGAGCTTCGCGACATCGAGCCGCATCTCCTTCGCCCATCCTCGTCACCATCTCGTCGCCGAAGGAGCGCGCCCACGCAAGGACCTCGCCGCCCGCCACTGTCTTTGCCATTGCGGCCGATTGGCCGAGCTTCGTCACCATCGTAGCAAGCCATCGCCACCACGTCGATCCACACACCAAGCCGCACGATCTCCACCGCTCGTTGAACCCTCCCCACCACTGGAACACGGTCGGCGCTCTCTCCCGCCCGCGCCGCCGTCTCCCGCCCCGCTCGTCGTCCACGTGCAGCGCCGCCTGCAGTTCGCTCAAGCCCAACATCCTTCGACTCACACCTCGCCGACCGCGCCGCGGCAAAGAAGGGGAAGGCCATGCCCGCCGCGCGGCCGTCTGCCGCCACCGTGCTTGGCCGCGACGAAGGAACATACGTTTCAATGGACTGGCCCACTGGCCCACACAGCCCAGCTAGCCCAGCCCAGCAAAGTAGCGACCGATAGATCAAGAAGGCTTGTTGCGTCTGCTGCGTTGTTCATCGCCGCGGCCGCGCCGCGCATCAGATTTTCGCCGAGCGCGCCGCCGCCACGCGACGTCAGGGCTTCCGATCCTCCATGGAGGCGAGCGGCCGCGGCAACACCGCAGGGTTGCGGCGGAGGATGAGCCGAAGAGCATCCATGACGTCCCGGACGATCTGGTCAGGCTGATCCTCCTCTGCCTCGACTCCCCTCTCTGGCTCGTCCGCGCGGCGTGCGCCCTTCCTCCGCCTCGCCGGTTCGCTCCACCCGCCCGCCGTTTCTGGCCACTACCACGACCGCTGGGGCCGCCCGATCACTTTCGTGCGTTCCTCGCGGCCGCTGCACGTCGACGGCGGCCGCTTCTTCCTCGACTTCCTCCCTCAGAACCTCACCGCCAGCACGGATTGGGAGGTCGCCGACTGCCACGGCTTCCTCGTCCTCCTCCGCGACACATTCCGCTCCCCGTCAAGCATCATCGTCTGCGACCCGCTCACACGCCGGTACCAAGGGATCAACCATCCGCCGGGGAAGCGGGCCGCCGGCTACTCCTGCGGATTGCTCGACGGCGACATCTCCATATCGAACTTCAGGGTGTTGTATCGCTTCAACGAAGCCCCTGGGGGCTGCGGCGTCTTCTCCACTACCGACGGCGGCAACTGGCGCTTTCTGAGGCAGTCGGCAGACTATACGGGGCACGTCGCCGGCCGGATCGACGGATCTCTCTACCTGGGCTTGACGACCGGCGGCGTGGTAGCCCTTGACAACGCCAGCTTGGAATTCTCCGAGGTCAACCTGCCCATCAGCATTTGCACGTTGGCGTCTCCCTAGTCCCTACAAGTCGTCGTTCACCGTCGTCCATGGCGCCGGCCCTGATCCAACCACGCCGCCAACAACGTGGATCATCCACGTGTACAGCGAGGAGCTGGAGTTCTTCCGCTTGGTCCGTGGCGAGTGGGCGCTGGAGCACGTCATCCCGCAGCTGTCGGAGGCGACGCACGGGCTGGCAGGCTGCCCGGAGAAGAGGCTCGAGCTGACCGTAGTGGTTGTTATTGCGAGGACCCGGCTAAATTACCCTCATTTAATCGAGTTATCGTCATTGATCAACCTAATTAAAGGAGAATAATCCCGGTAATCCCTAAGATGTGCCCGATAATTTATTCCCAGGCGACACACCTCACTAGCACATTATAAACATCTTCACAAAATATAAGCAAGTCCATACACGTGAAAGGATCAACACTAGGCCTAGAGGCGGGGGTGAATAGGCGTTCCTGAAAATATCACAAACAACTCCACAACAAGTTAACTCTGCCGGAATTTCCGGTAGCCACCGGAAATTTCCGCTAGAAAGACGGAAATCTCCGGTCCGGTGACAGGCGACCAAATGACAACAATTCAGATTATGGAGCAAAGGCAACAAAGTGTATGAATCAAAGTGTTCAACAGGCAGTTAAAGGTGCTCTGAAAGTGAATTTACACACAGCAACTACACAGAATGATAGATCGAAAGACAAGAGATATGATTTTTATTAGAACACGATGAACTATATGAAAACTAGAGGCAATATTAAGAACAACAGCTAGAGACACAAGATTTAACCCGAAGTTCCCTCCACAAAGGAGCTACGTCTCCGTTGAGGGCCTACGAAAGGCGGGCTTATCAACTTCAAGCCTCTTTCCTCTACTTAGTCACCACAAAGGTGCTAAGCCCACTTACTTGCAAATCCACGAAGGATGGGGTGATACAAACTTCCAAGGTGAATCCACAAGCTTGATTGGATGCTCTCGGTGACGTCTAACCGTCTAGGGGATGAATCCCCAAGAGTAACAAACAAGAACACGAGAACCACGAACTTGATGCTCAAGAGTGAGAAAGAATGAAGCTTGAATCACTTAGCTCAAATCTCTCAACCAACACACCACCACAAACTTGGAGATCGAAGCAAGGAGTGTTGGGAGAGCACTTGAGAGCTTTGAGAGAGCTAGGGTTCGTCAAGGAGGCCAAGAGAGCCAGAATGAGGCATATGAGGGGGTATTTATAGCTCTACCCATAAATGTGACCGTTGGGGGGATTAATGACGGAAATCTCCGACAAAACACCGGAAATGTCC
Source organism: Echinochloa crus-galli (assembly GCA_900205405.1). Taxonomy (NCBI): domain Eukaryota; kingdom Viridiplantae; phylum Streptophyta; class Magnoliopsida; order Poales; family Poaceae; genus Echinochloa; species Echinochloa crus-galli. The sequence goes on along the minus strand of OAMR01000138.1, from coordinate 189,843 downwards.
GTCGCATTTGCCGGACATTTTCACAGTACACCGGAAATTTCCGATGGTCAACAGAACAGTTCGATTCTCCGGCAATCGTCGGAAATTTCCGACGTTCCAGCGGAAATTTCCGACAAGAACCGGAAATTTCCGACAGAAAGCAATTGATTGAATCTTTTGGAGTTTTGGTGCTGTGGCTATGAGATGGGTTGAGGGAGTGTAAGAGCATCAGAGTTACATGATTCCACAGTTACTTGTCCCTCTTGATAGTACGGTGGTCCTAAACTCAGATCATAAAAGCCTACTTAATTTAAAACCTTCAAGATCCTCTATAAACCTTTAGATAGAAGTTGGGTACCATCCTTTCTCATTTCTCCCACTTTTCTTTTTGTGTTGCACCTGCACATCTCATTCAAAGCATTATATCCAAATTTTTATAGTCATTAATCACCAAAATTGATTAAGTGCCTAGATGCACTTTCATACACGATCATCACATACATAAAAGCGATTCAAGTCTACATCATCATGTCTTAGAGTTTTGCAGCGGAAAGTTTAAACATCGCGCTCATACGATACATAACAAAATATGAAGGTCCGCACTACATGCCACTAGTGCCCTTCCATAAGACATAGACCATCTACTCCTCTCCCGCACCTCCGTCCGTGGGAAAGAAGTACCCAAAGATAGCCTCCGGCTGCGGCTCACCTGAAACAACTTAACGGCAGCAACATGAGTACAAAAAAGTACTCACAGGACTTATCCAATATATGGTTATATACATAGACCGACTTCAAAGAGAATGCATTTGGTTAAAGTAGCAAGGATATGGCAAGGATGTTTATTTTGCATAAAAGCATTTACATTTGATCAAGCTATAATAAGTAAAAGACATAGCATGCTAAAGATTCAAATTCAAGCATCAAACAATTGCATAAATAAAGTGATCATGTACATGAGCTCAATCTTCCATAAGCTCTTCATAACTCTACATTGAACCCCAAATTCATAGAGCGTGCTCATGACCGAGCGCGCGGCTATTGCAATAGATCAAAAACCCTGCAGGGGTGTACAACTTTTCTCACACGAGGCGCAAGACCAACGACCATACCCACGGCCAAGGATAAGTGTTAATTCATGCCCTCAACCTTTCACATACCCGCACCCGGAATTGAACGAACGGCCGGAGGAAATAGATGCACCGGAACCACCGACTAAACCTCATTTAACCCGCGCCGAATCCGCCCAATACCCGATGCAACTTATGCTACTAGGCTTATCATTACCATATTTAGACATGTGGTTAGTACGGGATAGTGCTCAAGAACCCGGCAACAATGATATCAATCCTTGCTCATTATTCTCAATTGCTCACATTTGACTTTTCCTCATCTACATGGTTGTCAAATATTTAGCCTATAACTCGCGAGTAGCGGTGCCCTTGCCACCATTCGGCTTCTACCGTTGCTAAGCATGGCTAAGCAATTTATTCGTGACACCTAGCAATCATACTCATCTAATGGGAGGTATAGTTGGGACTGAAGAGGTTTCCGTCATGTTGTATGATCAATTCTCCATGAAAGCTGGACTTATTAAACTGCTAATTTAACTTTATAGTCTGAATCGGTAAAAGGAAAATTTCTTGTAAATTTAAGACACTAGTGTTGGGACTTTTAAATTCTAAGCTTGAGATAATGAGTCTTTGATTTTAATCTCATCCTGGAAAGTGAAAAGTATATTTCTGGTTCCTCAAATTTTCTTTCTTTTACTGAGCGGAATATTACAGACCAACACCTGTCTTTTCTACGCACTTTGTGCTCACTCATGCGCACCCGGGAACGACTTCCCGGTTGGCGGAGCGCGACCCCTACCTGGCGCGCCACTGTCGGTGCCGGAATTGGTCGGCCAATCCCCGGCGCCTAAACAGAATGCGCTGTGTCCCGTCCCTCGACGGTTGATGCAAGGGCTTAGTACAATGAGACGGTGTTTATCCTGGTTCCGACCGTGGGGGTCGTACCTCCAGCAGAATGCGCTCAAAGGCGCTGTACTATCTTGCACCGGAGTGCTTGCAAAAGGGGGCTACAAGCGAGGCGGGAGAGCAGGTCTCTCCAAGTCTCTGAGAGCGAGTGTTGGGATCTAGTCGAATCCTCCGTCCCGTGTGTCCTGATCTCCCTTTTATAGACCAAGGAAAGAAAGGAGGGGGAGGCGTTTACAAGTACATGCGTGAGGTGTGCCACAGGGGGGTGTACTTGAGAGCATGGCGTCGGGCCTGCCATCGTCCTTGACCCTGGCGGAGGACCCATGTCGAGTGCTGTCTTCTGCGGGCGTCGTGGCCGTCCCTGTGCTTGGCCTGTAGCGGTTTCGAGGGATACTGCTGTCATAGTCCATGTCCAGCTGCCCATCGCTGATTGACCTCGAGGGTGGGGCAGGTGGAGGAAGGACGAGAGTCGGCAGCACAGGACCCGGGTTGGTCGTCGTCGTCGGCTACAGTGCGCGGCGTGCTTCGTTCGCCAGGGGATGGCCGAGAGTTGGCGGACTCGACCTGTCGCTTGCCATCACCTGACCGGGAGTTGGGGGAACAGAGGCGTGGATTGACCCCTGAGAGTCCGCACAGTGCTCTGTACCGCCGCGTGCGCTTTCACAGTGGCGGTGAGGGCGGATGGTGACCGGAGCAGGTGGAACAGTGGGCACTGTTGATGTCTGGCGCGGTATGGGGGAAGATTGCCTTTTGACTTCGGCGCTTGACTGATGGGGCGGGCATTAATTTCCTTCGTCGGGCGGTGCGCCGAAGTGTATCGGGCGGAGGCTGCTTTGCCCGCTCGAGGGGGTTCGCTACCCCCGAGCGAGGCGGAGCTTGTTTCGCCTGCTCGAGGGGGCTCGCGACCCTCGAGCGAGGCGGAGCTGTTTGGCTCACTCGAGGGGGCTCGCGACCCTCGAGCGAGGCGGAGCTGTTTGGCTCACTCGAGGGGGCTCGCGACCCTCGAGCGAGGCGGAGCTGTTTGGCTCACTCGAGGGGGCTCGCGACCCTCGAGCGAGGCGGAGCTGTTTGGCTCACTCGAGGGGGCTCGCGACCCTCGAGCGAGGCGGAGCTGTTTGGCTCACTCGAGGGGGCTCGCGACCCTCGAGCGAGGCGGAGCTGTTTGGCTCACTCGAGGGGGCTCGCGACCCTCGAGCGAGGCGGAGCTGTTTGGCTCACTCGAGGGGGCTCGCGACCCTCGAGCGAGGCGGAGCTGTTTGGCTCACTCGAGGGGGCTCGCGACCCTCGAGCGAGGCGGAGATGTTTGGCTCGCTCGAGGGGGCTCGCGACCCTCGAGCGAGGCGGAGTTTGGACGATGACGCGGTTCTTTTGCGGCTAGTGTGTTTTTATGTTCTTACAGGGTGAACCTCGTTGCAATACGCCTCCATCTTTTCGTCGCCGTCACCCAGGATGCGCGCTTGAGCTATGCGCCCGGCGGCTCGGGCGTGTTCGCCCCGCCTGGGCTGTTGGGCTTCCAAGGCTGCGCGCAGTTCTTGTACCTGCTGGCGCTCCTGTTGGAGCTTGGCTTCCAGCTCTTGTACTTGCGCGAGCTGCGCTTGTGTGAGAGCGGCCTCGTTCGCCGGCTCGGCGGGTGCCGGTTGCGGTTCGTCGCGTCCGGCTTCGTCGTGCGTCTCTTCGTCCTCTCCCACGGACTCTACTTCGCCGTCGAGGACGAAGCATTCCCGCGAGGGGTCGTATTCCCCGTCGCTGGAGTCGTCGGAGCAGGTGAGGCAGAAGTCCGCAACGGCCTGGAAGGCGATGAGGCTTTCGCGGTTGCGCAACTCGGTGTAATCCAGGTCCGGGCGTTCCTGGCCGCGCACATCTTCTCCGTCCGCAGACTCGGAGTGGAGCCCACAGGGCGAAGAAGCGCCGAGGTCACGTATCGGGGCCCGCCGAGGTCTTGGCGAGTTTCCACGCGCGCCCAGGATGGTGCTGATCGCCGTGGAGTGGCTTGCGGCCGCGTTGCTCATCCCGAACGGGAGGCGTGCTAGCCTGGCCACATTTTCCCGGTGTGTTCCCTCCGCGGGAGCTGCCGGTGGGAGTCCGCCCCCTTGTAATGTGGCCGCGGGCTGAAGCAGCAGGTGGGCGTCCCAATCGGGGAGGACGACGCACGGAGCGACGCGCTGCTCCGTTTTAACCTGAAGCTCGCGAAGTCTCCGCCGTCGCCTGAGCTGGACTGTCGTCGGCGATGTCGGGGTGTCGGGCGTCGCGCTGGGCGGCCTGGAGGCGAGCCGCATGAGGAGGCCCTCACCGGTCGCTTCGAACTCCAGGCTCCCAAACGTGATCCGGTATCCGCGCGGAAGCGGACCGGGGGACCCCGTGGCGGGTCGGGGCGGCATGGTCTCGTCGCGACTTGCCGTCAAGGGAACTTGTCGGGTGTGACCGATCACAGCGCGCCCCCTACCTGGCGCGCCACTGTCGGTGCCGGAATTGGTCGGCCAATCCCCGGCGCCTAAACAGAAATGCGCTGTGTCCCGTCCCTTGACGGTTGATGCAAGAGTTTAGTACAATGAGACGGTGTTTATCCTGGTTCCGACCGTGGGGGTCGTACGTCCAGCAGAATGCGCTCAAAGGCGCTGTACTATCTTGCACCGGAGTGCTTGATGAGGGGGGCTACAAGCAAGGCGGGAGACTGTCTCTTATACACATCTTGTTGTTGCAGCCACA
>OAMR01000138.1:155856-169202 GCA_900205405.1 Echinochloa crus-galli | reverse complement strand
TCTAAATCAAGGTTGATAGTGTAACAAATAGGTGCTAAGCTATCATGAATAAATAATATAGACAATGCGCAATCAAGACTCATATACACAATTGATCCAAAATAGGGAGTAAAGATGCTTAGGGGCCTGCCTTGCTGCTCAAAGGAAGACTCGTCGGCAACGGGCTCCTGCTCAGTCTCACACTCCGCCGACTCCGGTGTCTCGGCCTCTACACGAGTGCAATGATGCATAATAAGTAAAATGCCATATGATGCATATGATGTGATGGTAATGTTTTGATAGTTCTACCTAGACATTGTCTATCATAATGAGGCTAGCATAATTGATATCATGATCAAGCAATTATTCACATCAATGTAGTTTATTATTATCAACAACTATTTCATAAATCCATATATCTATGAGATGCACAATAGGGAGAAAATGATTTGTATCCTATATCCATAAACATCACAATAGTTAACAAAGCATTGAACAATCAACTATTTCACATAGTCATCAACTATTTCACCTAGTCATGAAAAAGTAAGGCGGGTGGCATAACCGTAAATAACTCATCAAGTGCCCAACAATGGTGTTCCCGATGATTCGGGTGGCCAAACTCGATGGGAATTGATCCTAAAGCTTCTTTGGATGATGGTGATTCCATTTTAGGGCTTAGCATTGACATGCATAAAGGTTTGGCTAACCTACTCCTTCAATGGTGATTAATGGAGGTAGGGAGCCATGGCTAGGCTCATGGGGCATGAGAGAGGAGGGGAAAACAATGGTGAAGGCTTATCTAGGATGGGAAAAGACTATTGCCACAGGTTGCAGTAGAGCGGCAATGGAGGAGATCGGAGTTTCACCGGAGTTGGGAAAGAACGACAAGAAAGCTTCTGTAGAACTCGGTCCTTCACTTGGAGAAGAGGGAGAGCAGCTTGGGGACGAGGAGGGCGCCGTGGGCCAGGGCACGGCCGCGGCCTCCCGATCGCCGGCGTCGGGGCGTGGGGGACGAGGCGGAGCGGCGCGGTTCTTTTTTTTCGCGAAAGAGAACGGGCGGAGAGAGAGAGGGGCGTGGGGTTTTTACGAGGGGAGAGTGTCACACCTGAAATTCCAAGTGCATTTCATATGTGCGCCAGGATCATGTTTACACACATATGATAGACAAGAGAGTGTAATATCGAAACACAATGTTCTAAATTACAAGAGATTTATTATAGTATTCATATTACACTCTCGGGAGACACGAAGGTCTTTATCGAAGAACAAACGATAGCTACACGAAGCATCTTCGTCTTCGACTTCCACAGGCACCTTGACTGGGGGAGAGCGCAAGCCTCAGAACTCGTCGTAGTCGCTGTAGTATTCTTCTCCATTTCCTTCTTCTGAATCAGCAATAGCAAGCGTGAGTACACCTAACTAGGTACTCAGCAAGCGGGGGGAAGATGCAAGGCATCAAGACCCAAAGACTAAAGTGTATATACCGGATGAGGATTGCTTTGTAGAGCAAGGCAAGTGGCCCTCCCCGTATAATCTTTTGTCCTATATTAATTGCATGACAACTAAATTTACTTTATTGCATTAATTTGATTGGGAACACCTTTTTAAGGATTACCTAGTCTTATATCCATGATTCCTTGTAACAACCCCGTTTTAAATAATGTTTTGGGTTAGATATGCTTAGTGTTGCTATACTTTGGGATTGGTTAAAAAAATGAATCTTTATAAAATGATGATTATATCATGGTAACCTCGTTGGTAAAATGTTTGTTAATACAAGAGAACTATTGTTTAATCGGAACATGGAGAACCACCCAAGAAAACAGTGCAACCATAGTGTCAATAGGCTCTGACCTTAGCCAATTAATTAGGGGTGTGATTGTATTGGTGGCCTTATCCGAAAGGAGCAGAGGGGGTTTGGGGTTGCAGGGGTACAGCCCGGTCCTCTTGGGGTAGCAGCCTTTGCTAAGGTGTTGACCATTAGGGAGGGTTGTGGTCCGCCCTAGCTGTAACTCTTGCGGGTTGTTGGACTTTTGCATACCTTTGTAAAGGCTTCGAAGTGGACCCCTAGACACTCATCAAAGTTGCCATGATCAATATTTTATAAAGATCCAATTCATCCGATCCCAAGGTATAGCAACACTAAGCATAAACTAACCCAAAACATTATTTAAACCGGGGTTGTTCCAATGAATCGTGGGTAAAAAGACTAGATAAGTCCTAGAAAAGGTGTTTCCGTTAAATTAATGCAATAAAAGTAAATTTTAGTTGTCATGCAATTATATAGGACAAAAAGATTATGCGGGGAGGGCCACTTGCCTTGCTCTACAAAGCAATCCTCTTCTTCTTCAAAATACTGTCCTTGATCTGCTTCAACGGGCGGCTCAGTCGCAACAGGCACGAGATCTACGACCAAGCAATAAAACATACAATAGGAAAAACAGTACATCAAATATTGAAAAACATTTTATAAAGCACCTAGAGAGAGGAACTTGAGGAGCTAAACTTGATTATTTAAAGATCACAAGGGCTAGCAGTGAAAGACTACTTCAAGGTACTGAACAGAGAGATTAATGAATGACGAGATTAATTTAGATTGCAAGACGGACATGTATAAATGATTGGATGAATTATTTTGGAGGGAAATTTACATGGCATGATTCAATGTTGATATTCAACAAGGCGTGTATGCGTACTGATGGAAGGCTTGATGGAAGGCTTACTAGCTTGTACTTGTTTACGGCAAGCACATGCATGCAAGCATGGATTAATTAAACAAGCATGCACGCACTGAACTGTTGCGTGTAGATATGGTTCTGTTATGCGAAGTTTTGGCCAGGATTTTGTATAGGAGCTGAGCTAATGCTAGAGCGTGCGTGCAGCTACGCTGTGGCCGGAGTCAAAACATGCAACAGAGAGCAGCGGCATTAACATGGTGACATGACGCAGAAGCTAGGCGTCAACAACCTGAAAGAGCAATGATGCAGGGGATGTTTCTTACCAACGACAACAATTGATGGTAAGCGCGACTAGCGACGAGGAAGAAGTGCTGACTCAACAACGCGAGGGCCGGGCCGAAGCAGGTCACTGGAACTTGCCGGGATGACCTTTGATGTCCCTGCGATGCGAGAGAAGAAGAGATCAGGTTGCCCGGCCTCCTGGCGATGAGCAGAATAGCAGCAGCAGAGCTTCTTACTGATGCCGAGGAAAAAGGGATTGCAGAGTCGTCGGCAAACGAGGGGATGAGAGAGCTCTGGAGGGGTGTTGCATGCTTCTGTATTTATAGGTAGCAAGAGAGGAGAGTGGAGCGAAATGGCCTGGGAGATCAAAAGCTTGGAAACTGCAGTTCAGTTCGTGACCTCGTAGAGGGAATTGATTAGTAGTGGGATACGTTTTGGGCATTTGTGCTAATTGAAAATGCACTGACAAGCAGCTGGACGGGCGTCATCCAAGGCTGCGAGGCCACTAAGAGATCAAAGGATAGGGGAACTTGCAGTGCTCGTGTTATTTATTGATTGGGCTGATCTGGACTAAGACGTAGAGAGACCGATTCGATAATGATGATTATAGTATAGAATTAAGGATAATTAGGCCTGCTGCCTTTATTAGCAAGACGTGATGGCAAGGTTGTTTGGCTCTCACGTGCATGGTGCAAGGTCCAAGGAAACAGATTATATCCGATGAAAGGAAATAAGTAAATATTTTTAGGAAGAAAAAGGGAGTGGCACAATGAAATAAAAAGAGAAATGATGAGCACGTGAGATGAATCAAATATTTGGCTTAAGATTGCAACAAGAATTTGATTGGGGTTTAGAAATTAGATTGGATTAAACTGAAATATACTCATGTTTTAAAATTAAATTCGTTTTCCAAACAAAACGCAATGCAAGTCAGCATGAATGCAACAATTCACTTGTCATGCTATAAAATTATATAAATGATGTTTAAATATTTAAAAATTCCATTTAATTCCTAGAAATCTATTTGAGCCTTAATAAATCCTAGAAAAATTCAGAATATTGCTAAATATTTATTGTGATGGAAATTAGGGTGTTACAGCGAGGCGACCGCGTGGCACCGTGACGAGGCAGAGGGAGGAGGCGCCGGCGCGTGGCTCCCGGACGGAGGGAGACCAACACGCAGGCGAGCTCCCAAACGCCGTTAAAATCAATTTTCGTCGGGGCATTCGGAGTTTCCGGAGATTTATACAGAGTGTCCGGACAGGTTCGGAGTTTCCGGAAAAAAAATGCGGAGTCTCCGTAGGAGTATTGGGAATCCTGAAAAGTGATCTAGAGAGCTCTAAAAACCCAGAAATTTTTATAGGAGATACTATACATATGAATCCATTTTGCTAAAAATGGCATAATAGGCACTCTAGATTGGAAATAAAAATTCTTCCCGGAACGTTATTTTTGGACTTTCAGGTAAGCTGTTTGGCTTCACTGTGGCTTCTAAAAATCCGGGAAAAATCACCTAAATTCAAAATTCACATCATACTATTTTATCATGCCAACATTCAGCACAAGTGCTATGGTGTAAATCTAAGTTGCTTCACAAGTCATATATTAAACATCACCTTTTAAATTAAAATTCAAGTCTAATATATTCCAATTGGGCTCAAATAATGCAAACATGCTAATTATGATGCACATACATGCTGATATGTTTAGTAAATTGGGTTGTTACAGTTATCGCCGTCGGCACTGGGATGGCCGTCTTGTCGGCACGGGACCCTCAACCAAGGAGCTGCAGGTGGTGCCCAAAAAGCCTTTTACTAGGACGAGGAGGACTTACACCTACACGCTACCATGGCGTCAGTTCCTGCGGGTCTGCCCTAGCTAGCAGGGCGAAGCTACAAGTGCCCGAGGGACCAATTTACTTGAACAAGCAGCGTCGATTTATTTTAATTGTTCAAACGATTTTATTATATGAGCTAATTCACTACTCTTGTTTGGCCTATGTTACACAGTTACAGATCCAAAGTTAATTATGCTTGCTTTGCGTGTTTGTGTCGTGTTGGCAACTGCTCGTGAAGAGAAAAATTATTGGCATAATATACTCTTGATAAATATTTTTTTGGGTTTGATGGTCGTTGCTCCCTAATAGCTACACACGGTATGAAATTAAATTCCATTTTATTTCTAAAAGGGGTAAAATATCATTAAATTATTAAAGCAAGCAAATACATTCACCTTTGTGAAATAAAATTCATTTGATGGCCAAACTACACTTTCTCAAGATTTTACCAAACTAATGATCTTAAGTTACCAATTTGGCATTCTAACTAATTGTGCGTATGCCCAAAGCATGCATACTTACTCACTAGAGTAGTAATAAACTTATAAACGTCTGAAGGCATTTCTTAATGATTTCTGTGCTGTTTGGAGGACACAAGTGTCCGCATTTCATGGTCTTAGAAGGACTATAAATTTCAAACACCTACACATGTGTATTACCTCTAAGTATTCATTACGGTAGTCATGTGCTTATCTGACTATGCTTTGCACTCTTTAGAACAAGGAAAAAGTCCATTTTACAACTTTCAATTATCACAACGGTCCGATTTTCAACCTTGAACTACAAAACCGGATAACAAAGGTCATTCAACTGTCAAATACGTTTAAGTTTAGTCCTTATAATGGTTTCGAAGGTGGTTTTCCGTTTATCTCCCGTAGCTGTGTGGTGGCCTGGTACGCCCCGGTGCGCGGCAAGAAGACACCGGTGCCTCCGCTGCCCCGCCGCTTTGGCGCCGCCGCCAGGAGAGGAGCAGCGCCGGCGACGAGCAGCAGCATCGGCGCCGGATGAGAGAACACCGGGAAACCTCGGCCATTATTCCCCAAAAGCAGCCACGCTTCTACTCTCTTCGTCTGCGCATGGACCTCCGGCGCACTGGGCCGGCAGTGTTGACGGGGGGAGTTCGACGGCTTCGGTGGAGGGAGAGCACGACGACCTTGGGAGGATGTCCTCGTGGTGTTGCCGCCGAGGACGTTGTCTAGACGAGCAGCGAGCTCCTCGACGATTTCCAGGCTATGCGGCTCGTTGGCTTTGGCAGTGATGCTAATGTCCTGGAGGATCTCCGGCGGAAGCAACCAGTGGACGTCGTCGAGCTCCGTTGCGTTGTAGCAAGCCATTGCTAAGAGACTGCAGGGGAGGTGATATGATGACGCTGCAGACAGAGGCTGCTGCAGTGGTTGTTGCCTCTTGTTGGTAGGACGGAGGCTCTGAGTGCATGGGAACGGAGGGGGAATTGGGAATTAATACATCGCTCCTATTCTTACGTCCGATGAAGTAGAAAGAATGGGACGTTTCCACACCCGGCTCCACATGCTTGCTTGTCAGCAATAAAAGCAACCAACGCTCAGCACATGGTGGGCCCCATCTCTCATTATCTCTTTCCCTCACCAGCTCCATTTTTGCGAGACGAGCGGTGGTCAGTGCCGTATGCCGCCGTCGTCGCTGCGCAGGCGCCGATGCGACGCCTCCTGGCTGCTTCTCCAGGCTTCGCCGGCGCCGTGCTCCTCCAGGCTTCGCCGGCGCCGCTGCCCCACGAGCTCCACGTGCCGCCCCTCCGCCGCTCCTCCGCGGGCGCCTCGGCCGCGTCGAGCTCCTCCGTCGTCGTCCCTCCTCCGCGTTCAGGCCGGCCTCCCTCGTCTCCGCTTCACCGTCGCCGTTGGCGCGCCCTCCTCCGCGGGCGCCCGTCGTCGCGCCCTCCTGGGCGTCGTCTCGCCATGCTCTCCTCCACGGGCGCCGCCGGGCTCGAGCCAACCATGGATGCGGCAGATGCGTCTCCGGCGAACGCGCGGAGCTCCGCTGCGGCATCGTGGATGATGCGTGCGCAAGATAAGGGAGGGGGTGGCGCACCGGCCATCCTCCGCGGGCGCCGCCGCCGGCGGCGGCCATCTCCTCTCGCGCCGGCGCCATCTACTCGCCATCCTTCTCTGGTTCTCATTTTTTTTTGCTAGGGTTTTGCTGCATGTTGCAAGATCACGTTTCACATGTTTCGGATGTTCCAAGAAAATGTTTCAAGTGTTTGATGAGAATGTTGCAAAACTAGATCTGGGATGTTCTAGGGTTTGGCTCCATGTTGCAACAGTATGTTTCACGTGTTTCGGATGATCCAGAAGAATGTTGCAACTGTTTGATGTGAATATTGCAAAAATAGATCTCAGGATGTTGCATTGGTTGCAATGATTTTTTTAATGTTGCAGTTGTATAATTTTGATGTTGCAATAGCCTTGTCTTGATGTTGCACGAAGTTTGATTGGATGTTTCGTATGAAATGTCTCAGGTCGCATATACCTATGTGCCCACACAAAGTTGATCCTTTTTAGCCAATAAACACAAAAGGAAGATAATTAGAGGCAATGGTAATCTTCTTACCCCACACTAAGACCAGTGGGGCCAATAGATGTCTGGAACATAAGATTGAATGGGTAGGGATCAGAAAGCGGGTTCTTTGTATCAGGGGCAACAATCGGGGTTTTAGCCTGGCCTGGTCGAGACTCGAGAGCGCCGCAACCGGGCCCGGCAAGGATTAGATTTTGGACCTGTCTCCCCTTTTCTTTGGCCCTGTTTAGTTCCCCATCCCATCATCAAACTTTCAAAAATTCTCTTTCAAACTTCACTGTTCACCTATCACATCAAATCTCTCTCCTCATGCATGGAGTTACTAAACGTGGATAAATAAAAAACTAGTTGGATGGTTTTGATGTACACGACGAGACAAATCTTTTAAGACTAGTTAGGTTATGGTAGGACAATGTTTACCACAAACAAACGAAAAGTGCTACAGTGTCCGATGTGACATTTTCACTTCACTTTTTCTCTTCTGACATGAACTAAACACCGCCATGGAGATGAGGAATAAATTTGCTCGATTACGTTGTTTTTCCTCGGGGTGTGTTTAGTTTCAAAAAGAGAGAGAAAGTTTGGTGAAGATGTCACATCGGACACTGCAGCGCACTGTAGTACTTTTCGTTTGTTTGTGGTAAATATTGTCCTACCATGACCTAATTAGGCTAATACTCCATGCACGAGGAGAGAGATTTGATATGATTTGATGTGATAGGTGAATAGTGAATTTTGGAGAGAGAATTTTTGAAGAATTTTGGAAACTAAACACATCCCTTTTCTATTTTAAAGTCTTTGCACAAGTGTCTATTTTCTCTGTGTGTTCCTAATGAGTTTTGAGTGCATGCTACGGTAGGATACTGCAGTGCCTTGGTAGCATATATTTAGAAACAAACGCATTGTACATGTGCGCGTTTTAAGTTATTCATATAACTAGGTGGTACCCCGCGCGTTGCTGCGGGAATTTATACAAAATTTGAAGATGCAATTTGAAAGTAGAAACACTATGATTGCATTGCAATATTTTTTGTAAACAACAATGTATAGGAAAACACATTCATTTTATTGAGAGAGAACTACTTAGAAATTTGTAGCATTGTACTGGTAAAGACTAACACAATGCATAGCCGCAGAAAATCAGTAGAAGACATAAATTCATAATTCTAGTGGATGATGATGTGGACAGCTTGCATGTTAAGAGAAGATTTAGTGAATGGTGACGTGGAGATCTTGCATGTGGAGATAAATATGGGTGGGACTTTTAGTGGGTACCAATTATATAGTTGTTATAGATTTATTGGTATTCTCTCCACGGCTCCGCCCTATAATATAGTGCACTCTAGTTATTTAAAGAAAAAATAGTAAAAGATGTGTGTGCCCTTGTGGTTTCATTTAGTATTTTAATGGGCAGATCACCTAATCAACTAAACTAATCATGCTAATTTTAAGGAGAATTAAATGTACAATGGTTTAAATGTATCTAAGATGCTTTGTATTTGGATACAAAATATGGTAATGTTCATGGACGGGCATGTGACTAGAGTAAAATAATCGGATATTGAATGTGCTTTCTTGTTCCGTCCCACTTCACTAGCTGCTGCTTTCCTTCTTTCTTATCCACTCACCTCCCATCTAGACTCTTCTCCCCCAACCTTACGGTTTTTCTTCCATCCGCGCTCATTGTCCACTACTGCGAATGCGGTCTTGGTGCTGCCATATTTCTAAGCTCTTAATTTATTGCCACATGCTAACAACGCCACACGCTCACCTTGACCAGCACCGGGCTATGGACCTCCTCCTTTGCATTTGTTGCCCTAGCTCTTCCACAACCATAATCATGGGCCACCTGCTTTAGTCGTCGCAAGCTCGGGCACAAACTCTTCATGGCCATTCAATCTGGCTCTATTCCCTAATCCCAGGTCCTAACTCAGGCTATGTCTTTAGTAGCGCAGTAGGGGGCGGGTCAGATGGCGATGAGACCTAGGGCCAGAGATGGATGATGATTCCGCTCTTGTCGGTGATGAGCCGATGAGAGACTAGCGAACACAGCCTAATTGTATCCCTGCGTGAAAGCGAAGCAGGTCATGAAGGAGTGCAACATCACCATGTTGCATTAGGTGCCATGAGATGTCATAATAGATAATTTTGGATGTTGTGAGTGTTGCAGATGTTTGTGGTTGCTACAAATGTATGTATTTTATAATGTTGTGTGATTAACTTTTGTCTTTGAATGTTTCATGTATTGATTTTTTATGTTGCAGTATTTGCCTTTATTGTTTCACCTCATTTGCTTGACCATGTAGCAATATTTGTTTTCTAATGTTTCATGTATTGATTATATTGCGATTTTTGCTTTTATTGTTTCACTTATTTGCTTGAAAATGTTGCATGAAACAATTCTAATATTGTCGTGGTAAATTTTGCCATGAATAGACTGCATACATTGAGCTTTTTTTGGCATGTTTCTCAATGTTGCAAACATAGAGTTTCAGTTTTACCGAAGTTTGTTTTAATGTTACAACAGAGCGTCCGATGTGAAACCATCATGCATCTAGGTGCTAGCAAGGCAGTACAAAATTTGGTCGCTTCAACGTCCTATATTCTAGGATGGAGGGATTATTCCACTAACCTTTAAGGCTGCAAATAGCCTGGAGATTTTGAGATTAATAAAGTCATTAGTGGTATCTCACATGATAGGTACGTCACCTACCACCAAATCACTAACTAGCAAAAATATCAACATCCATACTGACTAGAAACTCATACCAGGATAGACATGTTTCACACACAAAAAAAATTCTTACTTTACAGTCAACAATTCATTTGATTGCAACAACCACATGAAGTTTTTCACTATTATAGTCGTTGCCTAAGTGGATGATAAGGACTTAATTTGGTGTACCTAGGTTATTCGGTGAACAAAATAATATGTTGCCTTAAAATTAGCATAAAAATAATAAAAAATTTTAAATTCAATTTTGGATTTAAAACATAGCTTTTAATACATTAAGGTTATGGTAGCTTTTAATGCATCAATACATTAAAATTCAATTCTGGATTATTTTGAGGTTTTCAATCAAGCATGTTTAGCTTAAACTTAAGTTCAGTTTTATGATGTAATGTACCGTGTCACAAAATTGAAAAAAACTACAACTTAAATTCATTAAAGGGTGCATGAAACTGATTTGAATTGCTTGGGAGAACAAAACGAGTCAAAATTTTGTATATGGTCAAATGGAAACGTGAATTGGTCTAAGATAGAAAGAAACTCCGCGTTCCTAAATATAGCTTGTAAAACATTCAAAATATATACCTAAACATAAGTATTTTTGGAAACCGAACATTACCAAAACTGTGAAATTAGATGATCAGACGCGCTCCAACATTTACGTTCCACATTATGCTAACTTTTAAGGCTGCTAGTAAACTGTGAAATTAGATTTAACCCAACCATTCATGGCATTGGTTAGCCCAAAGCCTCTCAGTTGTTAAGACAATCAGGTGTGGTCGACCAGTCCTGTTTTCAATTTACTAGCAAGAACGCACGTGCGGCACGCACGTTTATTGATACCATGTAGGTACTAAAACAATATCACTTCACTTTAGTGCAAAGCGCTTTTAAAAATACTTTATATTCGCTCTCTCATGTATGGAGAACTTTAGGTATTCTCAAAATTCATGATAGTTGGTATTTATTTATATGAAGAAAACTCTCTAATTTATTGTCTTTTAGCAATACGGGATAATTGTGTATAGACGTGGGTACAAATGTGGGTATATTTAGGTGGGCCCTTTTTTGGGTGAAAAAAGTTTTGGGTTTAGAGGGGAAAATCAACATAGAAATGTCCCTCCCCCCTTCCACCATTCATGTAACTTTCAGCCTGACAGGTGGGTCCTTTGTGAGGTGGGTGGTGGTCCTAATCTTGGTGAGGAGAACGCACGTGCGGCACGCACGTTTATTGATGATATGTAGGTACTAAAACAATATCACTCTACTTTAGTGCAAAACGCTTTTAAAAATACTTTATATTCGCTCTCTCATGTATGAAGAGCTTTAGGTATTCTCAAAACTCATGATAGTTGGCATTTATTTATATGGAGAAAACTCTCTAATTTATTGTCTTTTAGCAATACAGGATAATTGTGTATAGACGTGGGTACAAATGTTATACCCATATTTGTACCCACGTGTATCACACAATTATTCCGTATTGCTAAAAGACAATAAAATTAGAGAGTTTTCTCCATATAAATAAATGCCAACTATCATGAGTTT
This sequence comes from Echinochloa crus-galli, assembly GCA_900205405.1. NCBI lineage: Eukaryota > Viridiplantae > Streptophyta > Magnoliopsida > Poales > Poaceae > Echinochloa > Echinochloa crus-galli. The sequence continues at coordinate 157,594 of OAMR01000138.1, read as the reverse complement.
TGAGAATACCTAAAGCTCTCCATACATGAGAGAGCGCGAATATAAAGTATTTTTAAAAAGCGCTTTGCACTAAAGTGAAGTGATATTGTTTTAGTACCTACATGGTATCAATAAACGTGCGTGCCGTACGTGTGTGTACTAGTTAATAATCCCTATGTTTGTTTTGGTACTTTTGCCCCTTCATTAACAAGTTGTTCTTATTTCTCATAAAAGATCGCATTGAAGTGTACGCAAAAAAAAAAGATCACATTGGAGTCTCAAGGGAGGTTCTACAATTTGCGAGTGACTGAGCTCTGACACCGGCTATTGCACTATTAGCCGCCGTTTGCTCCGATGACGGGGCATCGTCGGCCTGTTGGGCTGGCTGGTACATGATGCTTTTTATAGGGCGCGACTCTGTAATGTTCGCCGGTCACCTGCACTGTGCACTCCTGCTTAACAATCACCAAGTCGCTACTGAATCTGCCGGGCCATTCTCTTTCGTTTTTTCGCTGGTAATAATATAACACTGATCTCACGCTTATTTACTTTCTTCTGTCCTCCGTCAAACTAGTACACAACATAAGTAAACTGAAACCGATATATATGGCTAACAAAAATGCAAGTAAATTTTCCAACCCATACATGACAAAAAAAAAGGAACATGTACTGATGTTTATTGTTCTGCTGCATCATCAAACTTACACTAGGAACACGGTATCCATCCATTCCCCATCCCAATAAAAACATCAAAAAAAAGAAAAAACTAGCTGGACCCGCCACAAGAAAAAACTACCATACAGCGGCAGAGCATTTGTCTTCTTGCTTCCCTAAAGTCAGAATCTGAGCTTCCCTTTCTCCACCTACAACTCTCCCGACTCCTATCGACAATGGGGCATGCCAAAGACTGGTGCTGCTTTATTGCAACCAACACAGTGAACTGGCCACACCCCCTTCCGCCACGCTCTGCTCAATTGCTCATCACGCGAGACATTGCGGCGATCACTTTCTCCCTCGTCTGCTGCTCAGCGCCAGGGCACTTGATGATGAAGGAATGCACCACCGTCCCATTGTTGTTGCCAGTGACCTTTGACTCCCCTACGCGGACTTCTGCCTCCTCAAACGCTTGGAACACTTTCTTGACTGGATGGCTCTCCATAGGAGACATCACTCGAACAAGAACCTCGTCCTGCACCACCTGGATGTCCACCTCCGGCCTAGGCGCTCGCTCCCTCGGATCCACCATACCAGACTCCAAAAGCCTTTCCCTCTCCGTCTCCATCTCTTTAAGCTTCTTCTGGAGGTCGGTGATGTACGTTATCGCGTCGCCCAGCAGGGACGCCTTGTCCATTTTTGATATGTTGGGCACAACGGCTCTCAGTGCGTAGAACCGCTGGTTGAGCTTCTCCCTCCTTTGCCGCTCAGCCTCGACGTGGTTAAGCGGTTCTTCCCTCCCGTTCGCAGGCTTTCTTCCCCTCTTCCTTGGCCGCCGGTCCTCTATAACGGGCGGTGGCCCTTCCTCTTTACACAGGCCATCCACCTCTGCACTCTCCCCTTCCAGAACAGCTGCTCTTGTAACCAGCACGCCAGGCTTGGAACTACTCCCAGCACTAAAATCAATTTGCCTAGGTACCTGTGGCTGCAGTGGCTGCTGGCTCACAAGCTGTGGTGCTTTCTGAATATGCGGCAATTTCTGAAGCTGCAGTTTCTGAAGTTGAGGTGCCTTTTGAAGCTGAAACTGCACTGCACTAGGGCTCTC
>OAMR01000138.1:73521-122653 GCA_900205405.1 Echinochloa crus-galli | reverse complement strand
CTTGTCCTTTCTCTATTCCCTATTCTACAAAAATTGTGCTCCTTATTCGAATTAATTTGGGCAAGCCTATGCAGTAATCCAAAAACTACAAATAATCTTCAGAGCGCAATTAAATGGTGGAGTACCAAATAAATATAACATCAATGCATATTTAATGGTACATTTAATAAAAATAATTTGATGTTATATACATCGACATTTTTTATAAATTTAGCTAAACTTAAAACATGCTTAATTTAATACAAAGTCAAAATGACTAATAATTTGGAGAGATAGTATGTCGCACGATCAACATACCAAGTAAAGATAGACGACTTTTAGCTGAAAAAAGAAAAGAGGAATTTGAAAAATGGAACAAGTAATTTGTAATTTGTACATTTCATCAAAATGCATAAACCGTCCATAAAGAAAAGCACACATTTGTAATTTGTAGCGTTTTACACTGAGGAGCTGAATAGAAATTCAAACAAACAGGCTCTAAGGTACTAACTGCTCTTACCTTGGAGGTAAGATTTTAATCAAATATGTTTCACTGATTACAATTTACAAAAGGAAAAAAAACTCAATTAGTAAATTAAAAAACTATTAATATAATATCTGTTAAAAACCATATCTATCCATGGTTCATAGTTACTTAAGAGTACCCTAGCAAAACCTTAGTTTTGATACTTGAACCCGGACCAATGAAACAAAACCATATATGGAGTAATCGAAAAGACTGAGAGGCTCTTGAGCTCATTAATTGGCCCTCCTAGACCAGTCCTGGACGACGAGGTTGTAGACCACGGTGGCGGTGACTAGGATTCCGGTGCCAGAGCCGATGGCGCCGATGACGTCGCCGAGGACGGTGAGAGCTCCGACGAAGAGGCCACCAAGAGCAGCAGCCGTGGGGACGGCGTAGCGGCAGACCTGCGAGCGGATCGTAGCATCCGGGAAATCGAGAGCGACGCGCCGCTTCGCCCAAGCCTTGGACATCAGCGCGCAGAAGATGTATGCACTAATCAAGCCTTACGAGTGAAGCTATGCAATGCGTCTAATTCTTTATTGATCATATATTGGAATGGCTTATGAATTGGTCCATACACTTGGAAATTCTAAGCCTAGCTCAAGATTGGATTTGCTCAAGCAAGAAAAGAATGTTGAAGCCCTCAAAGTGAGAATGATCATGTATGGCATCATCAAAGACTTAGAAGCTCAAGAGGAAGATTTATTTGCTATTTAATTTCTTGAGTATAGGAATGCCGTACTATCAAGAGGGATGCAACATTAGTTGATTGACAACACCAAAAAGTGCTCAATAGATCAACCCTTGTGAGATAGCCTTAAGAGTGCAGTGTTTGGGACTGTGTGCTGTCAGGACCCAAACCTGTCTGACCGGTTTGGGAAACCGGTCTGACCGGTTTGGCCTCTGACAGCCACAATGGCTAGTTTTCTTTGAAAACCGGTCTGACCGGTTTGGGAAACCGGTCTGACCGGTTTGGCCTCTGACAGCCACAACGGCTAGTTTTCTTTGAAAACCGGTCTGACCGGTTTGGGAAACCGGTCTGACCGGTTTCCAACGGCTATAACGGCTAGTTTGGGAGTTTGGGGTATTTATACCCCTTGGCCCTCTCCCTTGAGGGCTGCTGGTTCCCTTGCCTTCCTTGCACGCCTAGAGCCATCTCAAGCACCAGCAAGCTCTCCCCAAACCTCTCTTTGTGAGAGTTGATTGATTTGTTCATATCCTTGGATTTGGGTTGAGAGAAATCTTGTGTGTGAGCTAGAGAAAGCTTGTTAGAGCTAATTGCAACAGAAAAGAGTGAATCCATAGCTTGAGCACTTGCGGTGAAGTCTAGCAACCTTTGAAGCATTTGTTACTCTTGGAGGTGAAGCCTCCTAGACGGCTAGGCGTCGCCGGTGAGCTACCGTGTTTGTGGTAAGCCGCGGATCATTTGTATAGGCCGGCCTTGCCTCCTTCGTGGAAAAGGGTCACAAGCTAGTGGAACCGAGGAAAGTGGCTTGGAGTGGATAAGCCCGCCTTTCGTAGGCCCTCAACGGAGAGTAGGATTCACCTTGTCTTTGTGACGGCCTTTGTGGCATTGGTGAATCCGAACTTCGGGAAACAAATCATCGTGTCTCTCTATTGGTTTGCCTCACAAGTTCAATTCTAGCATTTATATTTGCTTCCGCTTCGATCTACTTGGTTGTGCTCTACTTGTGTGCAGGGACTTTGTGAACCTGCTAGAAATCATCTATAAGAGCTACACAACAAGTTTGGTTTGTGCTAGAAATCGTAGAGGGGATATTTGTATATTTGTGTGTTTCTGCCACAAACCGGTCTGACCGGTTTGGTAAACCAGTCTGACCACTTTTCTACTGGATTTGAGCTCACCGTGCAAAACCGGTCTGACCGGTTTCGGTACTAACAGTGGAAAAAGCTTTGTTAATTGCAGATTCACCTATTCACCCCCCCTCTAGGTGACATCAAGGTCCTTTCATAACCGCTGACAACCGGGCCCCACCTGACAGCGACCTAGGAGACTGACATGTGGGCCCAACTGACCCCGCTGACCATTGACCGTTGACTGGTCAACGTTGACCAAGTCAACGCTGACGTCATCCGGGCCCACGATGACGTCAGCAAAGCCGACCCCACTGATGACGTCATGCTGACGTCAGCAGTGATGACGTGGCACGCCCTGGTGCTGCCACGTGTCCCAGTAATGTCTGTTTTTCTTTTTCGTAATTATTTAATATTTTTAGAAAATGATTTAAACTTCGAAAATTAATAATAAATCAACCGTAGCTCAGAAAAATATGAAACCAGTTTCTATATTTTTCTAAAATCATGACCTATGCGTTAGTGTATAGTTTGGTGTTGTTTGGGTCTTCTTGCTTCCTCGTTTTGGTGTCTCTTTGCAAGTAGTTTCCGTCTTATTTTCTTTCTGCGATCCTAGGAGGTCCGGAGAGTCCAGATCAGGGCACCTACTACACCAACTACCTCTACGAATTGGAAGAGCAAGTCCCAGGTTCACGTCCAGCCATTTTCTGAAATACCTATTAGACATGCAAACTAGTATGCTAGCGCTTTACTTTATATGCATGTTGATATGCCTGCACTGCCTTTTATCTACCCTGTTTCCTTGCTACCTATTATCCACTATATGAGAATGCTATGCTTGCATGTGTTGGGTTGGTTGTGATTGATCTTCTTGGCGTGTGTTTGGGTGGCATGGGAGGAGTAGTGCAGCTAGACGGTGGAGGCGAGTGATAACAACCCGGTCTTTTGATCGGGGTGCTTTGGAACTGTACTCGGACAGTTCCTACGGAGTACCTGTTGCGGATACATTTATGGATTACTTGAGATTGATGGACTTGAGGAGTTTGGGCGGCAATACCTGTAATGGGTGCCGATGGCGGACCGTTGCGGCGGATCGCTTTGACGCTGATACTCGCCTTACCGATAATTAAGGACCCGGTTCGAAGTCACCTTTCAGACGTGGATTACAGTGCTCACCATCTACCCAGAATAGGGAGGGTTCTAGCAAGCCTACTTAGTGCGGTGCCAGACCTGTAGGAGATTCGAGTTTGATATGTGTAAGGGGGACTCGTTGCGGCGTAATCTCCCTGATCTACCACGGCCCCCGACTGGCCCCGGTGGGAAGGTTTCACGACCCTGGGGCAGCTGTTAGCTTAGATTGTTTCCCGAGCCCAGGGAGGCAGTATGGCACCGTTACTTCTTAGGGTCCTTGTTGTGGGCTGTGTCTCAAGTTGGTTCGCTACCAGCTGCAGCCCGGGTGGTTCCTGGAGCGCAACCTCTGCAGAGTGAAAACTATACGTATAGCCGTGTCCACGGTTATGGACGACCGCATCTAGATCGATGGAGATTAGTATGGGTTTCTGCTTTCTTACCTCATCCTTGAATTGGGTTATGAGAGGTTGGACCAGCTGTGGCTGTTGAGACAAAGTGGGGAGGGAGCTCACCGAGTCGATTAGTGAGTGAAAGGAGCTGACGGATGCTTATTGCGGGAACCTGTTGAGGCAGGACGAGCCCGATGTGGTTGTGAGGTTGATGGGTGGTTTTGGGGAGTGTGATCTCTCTGGTGAGGATAGGAGTTGGTGATGAGATGAACTTGGGTTTATTGCTGCTGCGAGCTTTGGAAACCCAGCTTATATTCCTTGAATATTTTATACCCTAGATTAGGCCACTTTAAAGCTTTGCTGCATATTATGGTTGGTGACGTGGACCTGTCCCATTTCTTTGGGGACAGACTCCGGGTTTACAGGAGGGGACACCAAGTTCAAGATCGACTTCGACGGATGACGAAAAGGAGGGTTGTGCGCTACTCTCAAGGATGCCTGTGGAGGAGGAGGCCTGAAGTTCCAGAAGCCTTTAGCTATCCGTTGCGTAGCGTTTCCCTTTTGTCGTTTAGCCCAGTGGGCTTGTACCCTACCGCTATGTATTTATGTCATGTTTGAGGACCTTAATCAATGTATGGATGTGATATTCTCCTGAAATGAGTTCTGTACGTGATAGCTGTTGATTCTAGGACTATCACAAGGATACATGGAGTCGGATTCTCGTAATTGGGAATCCGGTTCGTTTCACATTTCTCTCTCCAACACCACTCTTTCGCACTTTTTCATTTTCGCTCCACTTGCAACACCCCCCGTGTATGCCCTTGAGCACTTGAACTCGAGGAACACGAACTCGATCCCGAAATGGGTTCAACAATTATATTTGTACTTAGTTCCATATAGCACTATTTATGCTTGTTATTTATATAAAATGCTTAATATTCCTCTAATGCATAGTTTTCTCTAGGACATAGTTTGAGGTGTAAGTAAAGATTATCATTGTATAACATGTGTTATAATTTTCATGTTCTATTTTTTTAGGCCATCAATTTTATCTTTCAAAATGCTCTGCTTCCCTACTTGTATTAACTATTTTTTTGTATCATGATCCATCTCATTCAAATTTGGTTAAATCTTTGTGAATGTTCTTAGTTTTAAGCCATAGTTTGAATAGTGGCTTGTAATATCGATGAGTACAAAATGTTTTGACCATACATATATGTTTGTGTTTCGGTCACATATTCATGAAAACTATTTGTTTACTCTCAGTCTAAAAAATTCTTACTTTACAACAAAGGGTTTAGAACAAAATCCACCAAGGCACTAAAAGTGAACACAGAGATAAAAAATCACACAGTAAAACATATTCAAACATAAGACATTTTACCAAACATTTTACATAACACCAAACTATTGTCATTTTGTTCATTGCTTAATGTAACTTTTAGATGATTTCGCATTGCCACGCATGAGAAAATGGTCTATCTCAATACTTTGTTTACATATTGAAAAGTTGACTAGTATAAATGTAACTACGTAAGGATTGAACAAAGCATATGAAATCTAGAAGAATACCCTATATCTATAGAACCTTTTATAATGGCGCTGATAACATGAAGGAAAAGAAAATTCAAAAATATGGTGTTGGATTCTCTAACATGAAGTTGCAATATGGTGAACAACATTTTCTTGTGATGTAGAAGTGTGCAACATTTTCTTGTGGCTGGACTAAAAATAAATTTGGTATGAAATTGAGTCATAACTCATAAGTTTGGTTGGTCATTAGCTAAACAACAAACTTTTCACTCAATACAAACTCAACAAAGTATCTAGTATTTAGCATGCAAAAACAAAAAAAATCCTATCTTTGAAAATAAAGCATCTAGCTTGCATCATGGCTATGCTCTTTCTTCATAATGACAATATATAATATACATTTCTACTGAGGGGTGTGGCAAAGGATGTGATGAGATCAATGAAATGATGTTATTTTATAATTATTTGTATCATGTTCTATTCAACTTTGATTCCTCGATTTGTTTGTGGACTGCTATATATTCCCTTTTTTTGAGAAACAAGAACACATGTGACGGTGTTACCAACTATAAAATGCATCCCCAACAAAGTGGTTAGAAAATTATAGCAAAATTATGAAAGCGAGCATGGAGTCATCTACTTGCATGTAAAATTTGAGTTCTAACAAAATCTTGTGCAAGTAGGAATAAAAAGAAGCATAAGAATAGCGAATTGATCATAGATCAGTTGATGAGGTTTCTAGTGGTGAAACATGTCCAGCTAGGTTCGAGTCATCGACTCGACATATGTGCCGTATTTATTGGATCGATCGGTACCGGTCTTTCTCAAAAAGAAAAAGAAGCCCGAGAATAGTAGTAGTGGGTGAAAAGTGAATAGCACCCACCTGTCACTATGAATGAATGCTTATTTATCTTTTTTTTTATGTCTCTATGCTCTATGCACAGGTTTCTTATCCAGAATTATAGGTGTGCTTTAAGTTATGTTTATGGCATAGGAGATGTTCACTGTATGCATGCCTAAGTGTAAATGTAGTGGCGCAGTGTTGCTACTTGCCATTGAGAAAAGGCAGAAAACAGCCCGACTAGCACGCCCTTCTACACATAAATTGGGTGCACGCAGACTTCGAGTGGGAGTAACAAGGACGTAGGTATGTAGCAAACTAGCAATTCATGAAGCTACAAAACTAGGGAAAAGGGAACACTGCAGCGGTATGTTGATAAACACTGCATCCATTGCATCCAACGAGGTAGCCAGCAAAACTGCTCTACTTGCCCTATTACAGAGGTTTATGTATGATAAAAGTCACAAAAAAAAAATGTGAACGGTCACTCCGCAAATTACCATCCTTTGTAGCAGCTAAACCAACACGAGTCCTTTTCTGGAACGCCAGTGACAAATGAGGTTAGGTACACACTCCTGAGCCATGCATATATAAACTTTAATCCGCATCTGTACCCAACATTACTCTGTTTGCTCTGGAAGATCGTTGTCTTTATTATCTTCACTCTCGGCGTCTTCATTATCTTCACTCTCGGCGTCTTCATTAGCTGCATCATGTTCCTTATGGCAGGGCACATTCAAGTCCTGCTGTGACGAAATTATTCGTGCAATGGCTTTCATGGTGGCAGCAGTCCTGTCACTGCTCACTCCATCCTCTTCGGTTTTCTCAACAGGCTCTGCACTTTCAGATGCACCATCGTCACTCTGCTGTGGAGGGGGGACGAAAAAGGGAATTTTACCCCTCTGCCAGTCATGAAGAACCATCTTGGCTGCCGTTGTCAGGTCAGGCTCCCCGCCCTGAGAACCAAAAGTGTAATAATTAGGGTAAAAAATACATAGGTGAATTGTAAAATAAATCACATGATATTTTTCAAACACAGGAGTACCGTACAAAGTTGTAATAATCAGGAACAACATACAAAAATCGCCTACAAATTAGCTGGTAGAAAACCTTGGTAGAAAGATAGCAAGACTCATCAGATATTATTATATTAAGAACATATGCAATACCTTGAGAAGTTTTCCAGTAGTCCTGCACAGCTGGACAAGAAAATCGTTGTCATCAGTCCTGCAGAGAACAGATAAATTCAGCATAAAACCGTGTGATGGGTTTTCACCATCCATAATCGGTAAACAGATACACTAAAAATTTTAAGGATGAAGGGTGGGGATGCTTGGCATAGAACTCTAAATTCAGTAGCATACTTATTCACCTGGACACTGTATATAAAAACTGTTGATGTGTTTCTATCAATATGGAACCAAAATAATACTGATAAACAACTTCTTCAAAACAACATACCAATCTTGAATTTTGTACGCTCTTTGCAGATGTTCCTTTTTAACACGCCTCAGAACTTCACCAATGTGCTCAGCAGCATCCGCCAAATTTGTCACTCGTACCTTGCGACAAGTACATAAATTAGATAGAATACCTTGTGTTGATAAAGGGATGATAACAAAACTAGTGTTTCTAAGATAGTTGACATCCAAATAAATACGAGAATATGTAGGACATATCAACATTACTCTACTTAAATAAAAGGGTAGAGTCCCACCTCATGTTGAACTTCACTTAAGAGCATCTCAGTAGTAAAGATAGCTTGCTAACTATAAGGTTGTCCATTCAAAACTAACATGGGTCAACATGGGTCGTTAAATGCTGCTTGTGTAATTGTGTATTAAAATGCATCATAGACTTACAAGTACCTACTAACTACATTTTATCTATCTTTGTTTATTCTCTTCACCACGTAAGCAAAAAATCCGATGTGGATCTCTTGTAGCTAGCTGACAAGTAATTGTTGGAGATGCCCTTAGATATTTGTTCTTTGTGCAATAGCAACTAACTATAGGGGAAGGAAAAGACACTAGATGCTTTAAAGTTTTTTTATGGTCAGTCCAACTAAAAAGGATTTAAAGTGCATGGTTGAAGATACATACCACTCCCTTCAGAACTATATCAGTTTCTGAATCATTATTTTGATACACAACGCCAGGACAATCGATCAAAAAGATCTTTTTAGTGAGTGTGATGTACTGCCACACTTTTGTCTCTCCAGGAATTGGTGCGACCTTGCAAACCTACAGGCATAACACAATCATCAGAATAACTTGAAAGATCATTAAAAGAAAATGGCATCTTCAAAGCATGGAGAGGAGAGAATTACACTCTTCGACCGTAGTGTATTGATAACTGATGACTTCCCAACATTGGGATACCCAACAAATCCGACAGATATAGCTTGTTTGTCATTCTTCAGACGAGCAAACTGCCTCAATACTGAAAGAAGAGAACCCTGAACATGTTCAAAAAAAAGCGATCATTAGAAAATAGAGCAGAGATGATAAACTGAAAAAGATCCCGCGAAATGCAAACTTACTTTTCCAAATGACTTGTTGATGCTTGCATGGAAGGCTAGGGTGGGATAGTCCTTTGACAGGGTTCTTAACCATCCTTTTGTAGCCCAAGCAGGAATTAGATCACACTAAATGAGAAACGGAACAAACATTCAATACGCCATCAGACATCACAACAGGAAAGTGATAAAAGTATTTTGTGCAGGAGTAATCTGCAGAGCTTAAAATGATACCTTATTTAGTAAGAAAACCAAGTGTTTGTGTTTGCAATTCTCCTTTAGATGTTTCTCCAGATGATAGCATCGAGTGCCCATTGGATCCCTAGCATCCAACACCTGCAGAATATAAAAAATATATAAAGATTTTGCACAACTTTTGATTGAGTTCACAGAGTAATTTTCACATGGATCAAAGAGCTGTGTACTAACCTGGACAACAACATCAGAAGAGTCAATAACTTTGTACAGTTCACCCCAGATTCTTTTGCTCTGTCCCTTCTCAAACATTGTATGCCTAACTAGATCCCGTAAGCCATCTTCTTCTTCCTCCTTCGGCAACTTTGAGGAAGCATACTTTTGCTCAAATGCATCTGAAGATAAAACAAAATACATGTTCATGCAACTAAAACAGCAAGTAGACCAAACAAGGATGCGCGGAAATGATCATATTATTATAATTTAACAATCCAACAGATTTCAAAGTTGCATGCTCTACTGGAGCATTTAAGGAACATCAATCACTGATAGCATTTGTTAGTCAACATAAAAAGTTAAATGGAACCATTCGAATTGCTCTATTTTAAAGTGACATGCGCTAGTTTCTAATTCTAATTATTCAGAAGCCATAATTTGAATAATCAACAGACATGACTCACCTTGGGAATCATCCGCTTTCTTCAGCAATGATTCATAGTCAAGAGCAATTAGTTTTGGGCGTTTCCTCTTGCCCTTAGGCCCAAAAGCATGCTCAAAAGGCTCAACATCAAGCAAATGCGCTCTCGCTTGCTGCATCAAGACAAGCAAACTTACATCAGAACAACTCTGCATAAAGTACAGTTATTTACAGTGGGTGGAGTGAAAGGCTAAATGTTTCCTTTTTATTATTGAATAACCAAATGACTTAACATTTAACCAACTAGAAAGGGGAACAGTATGAGTTGCTTCAAACTAATGAAGTCAGATGCCTGTTATTTTTTCCCCTTCCATCAACACTTTCGACAGGCTGATGACCATCATGGCATGATCATAATGATACGCAAGAGTAGCACCTTTTGATGGTCCTGCAGGAGCGATAGCGGTAGCTTCCGTTCTTTCAGAATGATACTGAAGTTGTCAGAAAGCCGACTCTGGAGTTCCTCCCGAAACATTTCAAGTTGTGGCTGGCCCACAACCCGAGTATTGCCTGCAATTACCAAGAGCTGGATCAGCATAAGATAGGTACAAGCAACCAGCATCCATCAATGGACATGCACCAGCTAAGCGTATATAGAGGCCAATCGAAAGCATGTAGGCAAAGAGAGTGTCAGGTTAAGCTTGGGGCGATTTGCTCACCGAACCACCGGCGATCGGGCTCTATGCGGGTGTTGGGGAGCTCCTTGGACTGGAACTCGTTCCTGAGCACCTTCCCGGAGCGGTCCCTCTTGGGCCGCGTCTTGTACATCTGGAGCCGCCGGACGGTCGCCGCGGACCGGGCCCCGCCGCCGGCGCCGCCGCCCGCGCCCTTCTTGTCATTGGGGCGGTTGACGTCGTTCGAGTGCCGCGGCTTGCCCGACACGTTCACCGCCTTCTCCTTCTTCTTCGCCATCTACCTCTCCTCTTCTTCTTTTGTTTCTCTTGTGGGTAACGCGACGATGAGGAGAGGAGGAAGGAAAAGTCGAAGGAGGCGGTGGCCGGTGGGAGAGAGAGGAGGCAACGAGGTGGGGGGAGCTAGGGTTTTGAGAGGAGACGGATGGGGGCGGGTGGGGATGACGCGTGCGTCGCACGTGCTCCGGCAGTGGGCCTTTTCTAAGCTGGGCCTTGCCGAGGCATGGTAGAGCAACTTTCGGCTCGTTGGCCCATTACCCTCGGGCGCCGGCGGGTTACCGTCGTGTAACAAGTACAACGGTGTAGACGGCATCTTTAACGCAAATAGACATTTTATTAAAACAGAAAGTAGACCAAACAAAGATGCGCGGAAATGACCATGTTATTATAATTTAACAATCCAACAGATTTCAAAGTTGCATGCTCTACTAGAGCATTTAAGGAATATCAATCACTGACAGCATTTGTTAGTCAACATAAAATGTTAAATGGAACCATTCAAATTGCTCTATTTTAAAGTGGCATGCACTAGTTTCTAATTTTAACTATTCAGAAGCCATAATTTGAATCATCAACGGACATGACTCACCTTGGGAATCGTCCGCTTTCTTCAGCAATGATTCATAGTCAAGAGCAGTTAGTTTTGGGCGTTTCCTCTTGCCCTTAGGCCCAAAAGCATGCTCAAAAGGTTCAACATCAAGCAAATGCGCTCTTGCTTGCTGCATCAAGACAAGCAAACTTACATTAGAACAACTCTGCATAAAGTACAGTTATTTGCAGCGGGTGGAGTGAAAGACTAAATGTTTCCTTTTTATTATTAAATATCCAAATGACCCAACATTTCAACCAACTAGAAAGGGGAACAGTATGAGTTGCTTCAAACTAATGAAGTCAGATGCCTGTTATTTTTCCCCTTCCACCAACACTTTCGACAGGCTGATGACCATCATGGCATGATCATAATGATACGCAAGAGTAGCACCTTTTGATGGTCCTGCAGGAGCGACAGCGGTAGCTTCCGTTCTTTCAGAATGACACTGAAGTTGTCAGAAAGCCGATTCTGGAGTTCCTCCCGAAACATTTCAAGTTGTGGCTGGCCCACAACCCGAGTATTGCCTGCAATTACCAAGAGCTGGATCAGCATAGGATAGATACAAACAACCAGCATCCATCAATGGACATAACGTGTGGCAAACATTGGAATTAGCAACTATTGCTGCAGAGCATCAATTCATCCTGGAGCCACAGTGCAGCATTTGACAGCTTATTTGGTGCACCAGCTAAGCGTATATAGAGGCCAATCGAAAGCATGTAGGCAAAGAGAGTGTCAGGTTAAGCTTGGGGCGATTTGCTCACCGAACCACCGGCGATCGGGCTCTATGCGGGTGTTGGGGAGCTCCTTGGACTGGAACTCGTTCCTGAGCACCTTCCCGGAGCGGTCCCTCTTGGGCCGCGTCTTGTACATCTGGAGCCGCCGGACGGTCGCCGCGGACCGGGCCCCGCCGCCGGCGCCGCCGCCCGCGCCCTTCTTGTCATTGGGGCGGTTGACGTCGTTCGAGTGCCGCGGCTTGCCCGACACGTTCACCGCCTTCTCCTTCTTCTTCGCCATCTCCCTCTCCTCTTCTTCTTCTTTTGGTTCTCGTGGGTACGCGAGGAAGATGAGAGGAGGAAGGAAGAGTCGAAGCCTCGAAGGAGGCGGTGGGAGAGAGGAGGCAACGAGGTGGGGGGAGCTAGGGTTTTGAGAGCAGACGGATGGGAGCGGGTGGGGATGGCGTGTGCGTCGCACGTGCACCGGAAGTGGGCCTTTTCTGAGCTGGGCCTTGCCGGCGTGGTAGCGCAACTTTCGGCTCGTTGGCCCATTACCTTCGGGCGCCGGCGGGTTTACCCGTCGTGTAGACTCGTAGCGGAAGTAGACTGTACCGTGATAATACTGGTAGACTCATAGCAAACATTATCTCCGTCCTATAAAGAATGTTTTTATATAATTATAATTTTTTGCACAATCACCGGTTAAAGCTCATTTATTTATTTTTTCTCACCCAACTCACAAGTAAAGGCCTACTTTTGATTAGGCGTCTCATAAGTTAATTACATGTATGTATTTACAATTAAATAGACTCGATAATCCACAAGACAAATCCAACTAAACGTATTAATTAGCGGTATGTAGACATCAGCTCTGTTATGTTTGGAATTTTCTAAAAGATCGTTTATGTTTTGACGTAAGGAGGCATCCAGATGGACACTAGGTGATGCCCCGCGCGTTGCAGCGGGAATTTTAAATAAAATTTGAAAGTAGAAAACACCATGGCTATATTTGGATCATTTCGTTTCGATGAAATTAGAATCTACTATATAAAATAAGCTATTTATCTTGAAATTTAACATTCCACAACTTTCGAAAATTTAGATATAAGTCCGTCTTAAATTCATGGGGGGCGGGGGATAGAAATTGATTCTATAGATCCTCTTTCTTAATGATCACTCCCATATAATAAAAGTGCATCACATAAGTATCTCTACCATATAGTCAAAAATAATAAATAAGTCTTGGTGATAATTATTAGAATGTAATTCAATTCTAAGCATTCAACCGGAGTCTAAGATTGTATGGCAACTCCAGCTGGACGAGTATCGCTAGAGAAACTCAAGCAATATCTTTTATGACACTATATTTATCTGGAATAAAGGCTTAATTTGCAGCTAGTCAAAATTTGCTTCCTCTTGCAATTTGTATTTATTTGGTACGCTAGATGTTAATAGATCTTTTCTAAAAAATAATTAAATTTAGATTATTTGGTTTAGAATAAAACTAAGATAAGCTATAATAATTAAAATAAAAAGTAAATAATATGCACCACGCTTCCCCCCCTTTGCCCTCTGCACGTGTATCAACACGTGAAACCAAAGCTTTTGGAGGCGGCTTGCAAGTTCTCTATGTACCACCATGCTAAGTTTTTTTTTCTTCGTCTTATTGTCTTGCAAGTTTTTCTTACTCTAGCAGTGTGCGGTTGGTACAAATTGGGAACATGAAGATGCAAAACAAATAAGTAGTACTGCAGTCGAGGGTGAACTTCGAAGAAGATTTTATGTATGAACAAGCACGAGGACAGATAATATAATTCTTTCGAGAAAGCCTTTTTCTACAGAGATGTTTTTATATATGCTACGGACATTGTTCTTTTAAAGTTGTTTTTATTAGTATAGAGGTCACACGGAGACGAATATCTCATCAGCCCAAAGCACTAACTAATCCACGAACGAATTGAGAAATACGAAATTAGTGGAGGGTGAGAAGGAAAAACGTAAATCCGACGGCCCACCAGAGCCCAGCCTGAGCCCATAAATCTGCCCCCCGCGCCAACCCCGTCTCCCCTGTCCTCCTAAAACCCTAACCCCTCCGCCGCCCTTCCCCAAACCCCAACCGGCAGCAGCCGCCGCCGCCGCCATCCGCCGGCGAGATGGCGCTGTACCTGCTGTTCGAGTCGGCGTCCGGCTACGGCCTCTTCCACGCGTACGGCATCGATGAGATCGGCCAGAGCGTGGAAGCTGTGCGCTCCTCCGTCCTTGACCTCGACCGCTTCGGCAAGGCCGTCAAGCTCACCGCCTTCAACCCCTACTCCTCCGCCGTCGATGCGCTCAACCAGGTCAACGCCGTCTCTGAAGGTATGCTTCTCCCCATCGAATGATGCAGTTTTGCTGCGAGACGCGTGCGTTTTGACCCGGGCTTTGTGCATTTTTTTCGGGGGCGCAGGGATCATGACCGATGAGCTGAGGAACTTCCTGGAGCTGAACCTGCCCAAGCCCAAAGAGGGGAAGAAGGCCAAGTACAGCCTCGGCGTCGTTGAGCCAAAGATCGGCTCCCACATCGCCGAGGTCACCGGCATCCCGTGCCAGAGCAACGAGTTCGTCCAGGAGCTGCTCCGCGGCGTCCGCCTGCACTTCGACCGCTTCATCAAGGAGCTCAAGGTGCTTTTTTCCCACCATATATTCGCTTAGGTCCATATTGTGCAATGTCACTTTCGTTGTGGTTGCGTGGATATGCTTGTGAAGTTTTGCCTGCTGGGCTTGCGGATAGGGTATCATATGACTGAATTTGTGTTAAGCTGGACGCATGATTGTGCTTATTTGTTTGGTTATTTGTGGTTGATTATAGGAGTCGGACTTGGAGAAGGCCCAGCTCGGCCTGGGACATAGCTACAGCAGGGCCAAGGTTAAGTTCAATGTGAATCGTGTTGACAACATGGTGATTCAGGCAATCTTTCTGTTGGATACTCTTGACAAGGACATCAATTCCTTCTCAATGAGAGTTAGGTCTGTTCCTTTTCCTTCTATAGTCCCTTTCTTGTTAACTGTCTGATGTAGTCTGTAGTGTGGAGGCACTGTTTATTTATATCTGAGGTTAAACTTTGGAATAGGATGTATTTGTCTGTAGTCTGAATATGATTGCTTGCTTAATGTAAATGCAGGGAATGGTTTGGGTGGCACTTCCCTGAGCTTGTCAAGATTGTCAATGACAACTACCTATATGCCAAGCTTGCCAAGTTTATTGTCAACAAATCTGATTTGGCGGAAAAAGATACTCCTGCTTTGGCTGAGATAGTTGGTGATGAGGACAAGGCTAAAGAAATTGTTGAAGCAGCAAAGGCTTCCATGGGTAAGTGATGTTGCACAATTGATTAGTTTCACTGTAGTGGTCATAGTCATTTCACTTATGTTTTTTTTTTCACTTATGGTTTGTTTGTTCTTGTTTTCAGGCCAGGATCTGTCACCAGTTGATTTGATTAATGTCCAGCTATTTGCCCAAAGAGTTATGAATCTGTCTGAATACCGTAAAAACCTTTATGAATATCTTGTGACTAAGATGAATGATATTGCACCAAATCTGACATCGTTGATCGGTGAGGTTGTTGGAGCTCGCCTGATCTCTCACGCTGGCAGTCTATCAAATCTTGCCAAGTGCGCTGCCTCCACTCTCCAAATACTTGGTGCTGAGAAGGCACTTTTCAGGTTGCTGCAGTCTACATCTTTTGATTTCATAGTGTTTTATGTTATTATAATTTAACTATGAATATATATAAGCTTAACCTATATAGTCACACCAACATGCCTCTTATGCTTCTACATTTTCACCAGGGCATTGAAAACTCGAGGCAACACGCCGAAGTATGGTCTTATATTCCACTCATCCTTCATTGGTCGTGCTTCAACCAAGAACAAGGGCAGAATGGCTCGTTACCTGGCAAACAAATGCTCAATTGCATCACGCATTGATTGCTACTCAGGTTAGTTTCAGATGGCTCTGTTACCCGT
The DNA here is from genome assembly GCA_900205405.1 of Echinochloa crus-galli. Lineage (NCBI taxonomy): Eukaryota > Viridiplantae > Streptophyta > Magnoliopsida > Poales > Poaceae > Echinochloa > Echinochloa crus-galli. Next base: position 106,805 of record OAMR01000138.1, on the reverse strand, counting down.
CTCTTGTGTATGCTAAGTATGCTCATTTTGAAAGCACCCCACTTAATTGTTTTTCCCCTGTATATCTGATTCCAGAGGCAAGTACCTCCGTATTTGGGCAAAAGTTGCGTGAGCAAGTTGAGGAGAGGCTGGAGTTCTATGACAAGGGTGTTGCGCCTCGGAAAAACCTTGATGTGATGAAAGCTGCTATTGACAGTATGGTTAATGGTGCCTCAATGGATGATGATGGTAAACATAGACAAAATCCATCTATCAGAAATGAAAGTTCTTTTAATTTTAGATTACTCTAGAACAATGCATTACTCATTCCAAGTTCATTGATACTTATGTGGTTCTTCAATTTGTGCAGATAATGAGAAAACTGATGTGTCTGTCAAGAAAAGCAAGAAAAAGAAGTCCAAAGCTGAGGCTGATGGTGATGCAATGGACCTTGACAAGCCCTCCAATGCTGCTGATGGTGAAGCCGAGCCTGGAACTGAGAAGAAGAAGAAGAAAAAGAAGCATAAGCTAGAGGAGACCCAGGAGCAGGAGAATGCTGCAGCCAATGGTGATGCCGAAGTTAACGAAACTCCCAAGAAGAAGAAGAAGAAGAGCCGCGAAGTTTCAGAGGATGCTGAACCAAAGACGGCCACTGAAGGGAAGAAGAAAAAGAAGAAGAAGGCCAAGGCCGAGGATGATGAGTAGTTTTATTTATTGTATGGCAAATGGATCCAGTATTTGTTGAAAACAGAGATAAACATCTAGGTTCTAGCTCCATGCAGAATTTGATGAGATCCTGCTCAACTACGAAGTTTTCCTATTGTCTCCCGATGAGGGTGTGGGATCAGTGTAGCGTGCATGGGATTTTTGTTTGTTGAATAGGCTAATGCACTCGTGATCGATGGTCAAGTAATAGGGTTAAACCCTTGCCGTGTGATAGTTTGTTACTTCAGTTTTGATGTATTTGCTGTGGCTGGTGGGTGAGTATTGGATGTATTACGGCTTCGCTTTGCCAGGACTTTTAAAGCCTTAGCTTCGTGTTTCGTGTTCGTTAAATGCTGAATCGAGAATATCTTCTTCCGCTGTGACATGCTCACCAATTCATGGTTTCACAGTGGATTCCGTATGAGCTATGCAAAGTACTAGTTGTTCACACTGAAGGCCACTGAAGGCGGCACAAAATTGCTTGATTCACAATGTCATAATTGGGTTCAAAAGGACCTCCCGAATCTGACACGGTGAAAGAGACAATTAGGATGTCGAATGGATGCATATAGTAGATTCCAGTCGACCTCGTAATCTTCTGGTTTAAGGCAATCCCCGGGGTCACAAACGCGGAAATCGACTGCGATGAGCTGCGCCTAAGCCCAAAGGACCAACTCCTCTAGTATACCTAGCATGCATAGCCTCAAAATCATACATATTGTAGAATATTATTCAGACTTCTTGTGATAGTAAGTTTTGTGTTAGAAACATAGAGAAATGTTCGGTCATAACACAACAAATCTTGATACATTCTAGCCAGTACTCCCTCCGTATCGAAATATTTGTCGCCGTTGATTTTTTCTTACAACTTTGACCATTCGTCTCATCCGAAAAATTATCGCAAATATGCAAAAGGGTAAGTCAAGCTTAAAACTTACAATAGTAAAGCATGTAACAAATAAAATGGATGATACTTGCATAATATTTTGAATAAGACGAATGGTCAAAGTTGTAGAAAAAAGTAACGGCGACAAATATAGGGAGTAGTCATTTTAAACTTCCCTTGAGATTTAAATGCCATTGTTTCAGGGCATGGCTGTTGGTAGGCTGAATTAAACTTGTCTGTATAGGCACAAAAGCTTGCATACCTTCGGTTTACCTGATCGAAGTCCACATATTCTGCAAAGAGTTTCCAGTTTGGACTCGTAAATGATTGACAATAAGATGCTGATGTTTCCAAATCCTTAACAGCAGTGCAGTTGATATGTTCTGATTACAGTAAGATTATTCCCTCCGTTCTGAAAAACCTAACGTTTAGGACAAGGTTTGGGTCAAACATTGGGAATATAAATCACCAATAACTTTTAAATTGTTGAGTTTACAAATGTAAAAACTATATGAATAGATTTGTCTTGAAAAATACTTTCATAAAAGTATACATATATCACTCTTTGATAAATGTTTTTTATAATAATAATAAGAGGTCAAAGTTGTGTTTTGGAGACCGTGTCGCTGTTCTAAACGTCAAGTTTGGAGTACCTCGCAAATTGGAGTTTGTAGCCTCTATGGTTGAAAGTACATTAATTGAGGCTCTAGCTCTGCCCTACCCTAAAATCGCCTGCCCACCCAAAAGTCCGTAACCCCTCCATTGGAATTAGAGATGTCGTATACTTATTCCATCAGGGCATGGTTAATAATACCGCCGGCAGCCGGCTGTAACACAGGCTGACAGTTATTTTTTTATTCTCCACCGCAGACTTGTTTATTTCCTCAGCAGCAGCGTGAGCCAGTCAGAGGAAAGGAAGCAACGCTGGCAGGGTTTGCGCCGGCTTTTATCGACGTCTCGCGGCTCGCCGGCTTCTTTCTCTCTCCTATTTTCTCTCGCCATCCGATTGGATTTCGCCGGCTCCCAGTCTCTTATTACTTTGCTTTCAATAGATCTTTTCGAGAGAGCATACATAGATCGGACACAATATTGTGCCCTACCATTCGACGTATCTTTGACACTACATGCCACATGCACGTTTAATAGAAAATAAGACTTCACAATAGAACAAAATAAAATTAGAAAGACCAATGTCCAAAGATCAAATCAGATCAGGACGAATCATAGCGGGTAAGATGCTGGTAAGAAAAATAGCCTCCAAACCGTAAACATCCTCTAAAAAAATCTTTTTTTTGTTTGATGTCGTAAATTCATCAATACGCTTTACTCTACGCACATGACATACGGATTCTTTATGAGGGTTGGGTAGAAAAATTTTGGGTGGAAATTGTTTCTAATTCTACTGGAATACCTCGTGGATTATTACCTTCAGAACACTACTAAGCATCAATGTGCCTTAAGCCTTTATGGTTGAGTGGCTGATTTCTGGGACCAGTGCAATAAGATCCTGCAGTGTGCCTTAAGCTTTATGACATACAAAGATCCTGAATACATTGCGCCTGCTGCCGCCATGATGGTACATGAACCTCTACCAAAAGAAACTGTGACCTAGTTAATTTTTAGTGTTAACTCTTTACTGTTTATGAACATCTTGGTGTTGCTTGCAAAATAACTTCTACTGTATCACAAAAGAGGCCAATTCGATGTGTGAATTACTAAGGAAAGAGCGTAAGAACGAACACGGTGATGATTTTATGAGCTGTCTTATTGGGGATCGTACATTATATTGACATCTATGTTATCCATATGTCATGAACATTCTTATATTGCTTAAGTGTTTGAACTGTCATCATATGCAAGTATTCGATACTGAATCTGTTTTCCTTGGTGAAAAATGTAAGTTCATCCAGGTCAAAACCATTTTGTAATTTTGACCAATATCTTACTATAGGTTTACAACACAAGGCATTATTAGATTATTTGAAAATTACTTTCATAATATATATAACTCTATTTGTTTAAGATAATATAATTTATGGATACCGGAGACCATATGGATGTAGCAATAGACCTACATTTGTGACCGGAGGGAGTAAGTGTATTGCTGTGCTCCTACTACCAGGGACAATGCTGCTGGAAAATTGTTATCTGGTGAATCCGAGGACAAGTATTGTTCTGAGAAGGAGCTAGTCAAAATAACGAAGCAAGAGAGCATCGTAAGATATTATTTGCCCAGCAATTTTACCTCTACGCTTTTAGCTGGTCGTATCCACAAAATACTTATTCGCTATGTTTTGCCCAACTTCCATTCATACACGATGCACTCCAATAGGAAAAGATAAAGGGTTTTTTCTCACAAGAGCTAGATTAATAAAGCCGGGCCCTGCATGCATGGCATGCTCAGACCAAAATCTCACTCCAACGACATCTAACGCCCACGCACGAAGCAAACTCTCGCCTTCGCACGGCGGCAAGTAAGGAATTCCACAGCTTCCAGACTGACAAGGCCGCGTCGTCGCGGTCGTTTTTTTTAGATAAAGGATATTAATCCGGCCTCTATATCCATAATTGAATATATGTAACCAAAAAATACATGAGTACTTAGACTCCAATTCTCAACACACGCGAACTCAAAACATCAAGAAAGAAAACTAAAGACTACGAGAAAACAAAGACTAAGCTTCGATCTTCTTCCATGTCTTCACTTCAAACTTGAGTTGTTCGCACGGATTCGCAATCACTCGCATCTCTTGTCTACTTAGAAACAATCGATTACAAAATCCTTACGCAAGATATGTCTGTTGTATAGAAACCGCACTGAGTCGATCCTAATTGCGACGCCAAGCCTGAACAAACATCAAACACCACAGCAAGATAGGCGACCTCGCTAACGACACCACATGGCTCAACCCTCCAAAGCGACGCCCCAAGGAGGAACCGACATCAAAATGCCGCCGCCGCGGTTTTCACCTGGAGAAGAAGGCAAGGTCTTTCCAACGACGCCTTCAGGAAGGAAAGCGATCCATCGTCACCACCGTCGTCGACCGATACAAGATCGAATAGAGCTTTCACCCGAAGACCATCCATGAACTCAAACAGCAACAACATCACCAATGGTTTTTGCCTGCAGCTGCAGAGCCATCGTCAGCATGCACACCAATGGACGATGACCGGCCGGCAAAGCTTCATGTTAAAACTGCCGGTCGTATGTAGGCTGGATAAAATGGTCGAAGCTCGTTAGCTCGCTCGGATCGCAGCCAGCTCGGCTCGACTCGGCTTGGCTCGGTGCATATTCCTGACGAGCCGAGAGAGTTTTGCTCGTTAATGTAACGAGCGAGTTCTTGCTCGTTAATGTAACGAGCGAGTTCGAGCCGGCTCGCGAGCTGCTCGCGAGCCAAACGAGCTAGAAGGTTTAATAGACTAATGAGCAAATTATTAGTTAATAATAATATATGTATACTATATACGTAGTTATAGATGATGTTATGGTTATATTCTATTATTATTATTATAGTATGATAGAGTAGATTTTAGAGATATTAAGACCATATAAATACTCCCTCCGATATCATATTAGAAGTCCTTTTGGACAAGGTTTGAGTCAAACATTGGGAATATAAATCATGAATAATATAAAATCGTTGAGTTTGGAAATGTGAAAATTATATAAATAGATTGGTCTTGAAAATTACTTTCATAAAAATATACATATATAACTTTTTAAGAAATATTTTTATAAAAAAATGAAGTCAAAGTTGTGCTTTGGTGACTGTGTCACTGTCCTAAAGGAATTCTAAATTGGGAACCGGAGGGAGTACTATAATTTTTTATATTATATATATTATTTTGGTAATTTTAAATTTAACTATAGCTCAACGAGCCGAGCCGAGCCAGGATTTTTGCTCGTTTCTTTAACGAGCCGAACCGAGCTGGCTCGTTTGGCTAACGAGCTCGAACGAGCTGAGCCAAAACGAGCCGAGGTGGCTCGACATCCACCCCTAGTCGTATGCGATGAGCTGCTCCAAAAGTACAAACCCCTTTTATGTTCTCGACCTGTTCACTTGGCTGCCTAGTTGATGTTGATTTCTGCTGAGAAAAAAATACTGCTGGTTGGTGCTAATTTGTGATAAGAGAAAAATACCGCTGACCGGCTGCTGATAAGCCAAGCGGGTCGTCTGTGCGCGAAACTAAAAGGGAAAGCAAGCAGCATGAATAGTCCCAAAATCATAGCAGAAGTCGCGCACAACATCATTCAGACTTTTCTCGTGACTACACATCAAAAAATGTTTTACACGTAACGTGCGTGACCAGTTCTTTTCTTGATACACATTCTACAACCCATTGAACCTGAATTACAATGCTCTTTTCATCTTTCAACCTCCCTTGAGGTGTAAATGCCATTACTTTGGGGCATGAATGTCGGTAGGCTGAAGTTTGTCTGTTTAGGCACAAAAGCTTTCATACCTTCGCCTGTCCTGATTTCAAGTCCACATACTCTGCAAAGTGTTTCCAGTTCCGATTCCTAAATGATTGGCATACGTTTTAGATATTCCCAAATGTCCAAGAGCAATGCAATTCATGAGCTTACAGTATAAGATTACCTCAATCATCAGGATTCCTGACAAATGTTCCAGAGGGTGCTGTTGGAGTTTGTATCCGCTGTGGTTAAAATACATTAAGGCTCTAGCTCGGACCTGCAGAAGCCAAGTGGGAGAGATTGAAGTTGATGCCTAAACACAAAATGATCAGCAATAGTTCAGGTTGTGCACAAGGCAAGGAGCAGCATATTATTTTTCACCTAAGAACATGATGGTACTAGTTTCGATATAGAACAAATGAACAAACATCGGTAGTATGAGAAACTTCAAGCGCTTTAACTTTCTAATCTGAAAGGATAAAACACAGCTAGAAGTATAACTGATAGATCAAAATAACTTTAAACCCTTTTGCCGTGGAATCGATCATATGTCAGTATTATGTAGGCTTAAAAGGCATTTCAATGAGGGAAAATGCTAAAAAAATGCCTTGTTAAAAAAAGGGAAGAAACCAATATATAAGAAGGTTATGCCTTCAACTGCAAATGTCAAACTTGCCATCTCTCTGGACTCACCTCATTGAGAAACGGTTCTACAAGGCACAGCTGAAGATTGGTTGCTTCGGTTGCTATCATGCAAAAGAAACGCTTGAAGTTTCCTAGGTGGTAGTATCTACAGAAAATATATACAGTTGTCTAAGATTCAATCATTCAGAGAAACAAGGCTCAGCATGAAAGTAGTCAGTTATGGTCCTATGGATCAACAATATGTACTTATGAATAAATCATACAACTGGATGCACCGATGGAAAATAAAAATGATGCCATGGTCTTTGGGCTCAGCAATGAGAATAGAATAATAGCATGCGCAAAAACGGAGGTTCACTTAGCAAGAAATACATATAAAAGTTACCTTAATAAAGTTCTTGCAAATATCATTTCCTTTGACCGTTTAACCGGAGTAGCTAATTGGCCATACCACAAAGAAAGTGAATCTACCTGAAGATAAGCAGAAAACCAGGCTATGTAATATTTACTAGATGGAGTAAGGTAAAGTACAAATGACTAGAATAGTTAAATAGAACAAATTTGAACATGAAAGCAATAAGAATGGGGAAAGAATTTACCATTTTGGGTGTCTTGCATCCCAAATGTAGAAGCACATAGAAGGAATAATATTCAGCCTCCCTTTTGCTGTGGGAATCGCTCTCATGAATTACACGATACATATCAAACAGAGAAAGCAAGCATTTTGTTAGCTGCTCCATGTTTAGGAAACACAACGAAGATACATCTGAATCCTGGCAACACCTAGCAAGTCTTTGATGGGACCTAATATGAAATGTTACCTGGATAGTAGGCATGTATCAGTGCCTAAGGTTTAAAGAGGAATACCTCAATGTAAGCTTACAATGGATATTCCTCCAACTGGGGAAAAAAATATGCCAGCAACATAACAAAAATTAACAGTGCCGTTTTTTTTTTAAAAAAAGATAACCTAATGGGTAAACACTGATGACAAAAATGCCTGAGTGCCTGACAGAAAATATCACCCATTAAACAATAGTTCAGAGAAAAAAACATATGGTGTGTTTGGCTCCCAGCCATAAAGTGCCACGCTACAGCTGGGGGCACGCCACAGAGCTCTGGTTGCTGTTTAGTTGAAGAATTAATGCTGAAGAACAGAAGAATTCTTGCCACAGAGTGTGGCGTCGTTTTTGGGCGCCACCACTGTGGCGGCCACACTTTGCGGCTGTGGCATGCTATGTATTTTCTCTCTCCCGAATTGGGAACAAAAGAGAACCTAAACAACCATTTGATGATATCTAGTTACTCTGCCTGATATCATGTGCATAAATTAATCATTTGGTGAACATTACTAAAAACATGGAAACATTCCTTTAAAGAAAGAAAAAGAAAATTAAGATTGCTTTGATGAGTACAGAAAATCTAACTTAAACTGAGTGAAGTATGGTTTTTAAATAAAGAGAAACTGCTATCTGACCTCCCACAAACTTAAGCTTCAAGGGTCCTCGGACTAAACTATATTGATAATTCAGTGTTATAAAATTGATGTTTCAAGAAGAACAAGACAATCGAGGATTTTAAAACATGGTTGATGCAATAAAGGTTGTTCACAAGATGGGAACATTACCACATCCTCATATATTTGAACTGCTTGATCATTGACTATATTCTGCATACTGAGGTCTTGTCTTATAGACCTTGTCCTATCAAAGATGAAATCATGGATTGTCTCAAACGGATGCTCTGAAGAATCCAGTAAATGCAAAAGATAATCCATTGTTTCCCGCAAAACTGGCAGAGGACGTATATCTGATGCCATTACATTTGTGGAAGATATAGTTCTGCAGAACTAGCATGAAACCATGAGTTAGAAAAACAAAAATTGAATCCACAGAATAGTTATTAGTTATTTCATTCTTTTATATATATACAAAATTCTTGTATTGATAATAACAGAAACGCACAACTGGCTGCTTGAAACAATGTTTTGTAGTTGATAGATCAGCTATACCATGCGGTTCATAATTGGAACCATTTTACTATTGTAGAATACATCAACAGTTCAACACAATTTATGATTTTCTAGCCATCATTAGTGCATTTCATCATTTGCCTCACAATTTATGGCGGCATGGGACACTCAGGTTTGATCCATCAGAAAAAACTTAACTCTTTCAATGTCCATATTGCTACTTACTGTTTACAATTCCAGCAGTTAGTAAGTACCAAAAGGATGTAGGACAGGGGTTTCTTTAATTTTATCATCATTTGAGGAGATTAAAACTTCGTTTTTCTAAAGATGGCTGATGGCCTGCTAGGTTGCTACAGAAAGGCTCTACTGATTTAGCACCATCAACTTTCAAATATTTCCTTATTACACTAAAATGTGGTGACAAATTAAGTTTAGCAGAATTCTTTTTCAGGTTATTAAGCACATTCCTTGCCGATCTTCCATTCAAGCCATACAGGAGCAAAGGGCTGTCTACCTTAATGAAATGACACGCAGTTCTCCTGCATGGTTCGAGAAAAAAAAAGGAGCAAAGGGTTGTTTCTTATCTGATAACTTTCTAGAAAAGGAGGGAATCCCAAGCAAAAGGAAATGCTGGTCTAACAACAATGTAGGGCCAAACATCTGCAATACGTCCTCATCAATAATAACAACCCAGCTTCATTTTGTCCTGGAAATGATTTGACACAAAGAATGCACATGAAGGCAGGTGCTGACATTGGTGGCATATGCAACAGTAGAATTCAATTTATAAAATTGAAGTTTCAAGAAGAACAAGACATTCTAGGATTTTAAAACATGGTTGATGCAATAAAGGTTGTTCACAAGATGGGAACATTACCACATCCTCATATATTTGAACCACTTGATCATTCACTATATTCTGCATACTGAGGTCTTGTCTTATAGACCTTGTCCTATCAAAGATGAAATCATGGATTGTCTCAAACGGATGCTCTGAAGAATCCAGTAAATGCAAAAGATAATCCATTGTTTCCCGCAAAACTGGCAGAGGACGTATATCTGATGCCATTACATTTGTGGAAGATATAGTTCTGCAGAACTAGCATGAAACCAGGAGTTAGAAAAAGAAAATTGAATCCACAGAATACTTATTAGTTATATCATTCTTTTATGATTTCATGTATTGATAAGAACAGAAACGCACAACTGGCTGCCTGAAACATCGGTTTGTAGTTGATAGATTAGCTATACCATGCGGTTCATAAATGGAACCATTTTACTATTGTAGAATACACCAACAGTTCAACACAATTTATGATTTTCTAGCCATCATTAGTGCATTTCATCATTTGCCTCACAATTCATGGCAGCACGAGACACTCGGGTTTGAACCATCAGAAAAAAAATAACTCTTTCAATGTCTATATTATTGCTACTTACCATTTACAATTCCAGCAGTTAGTAAGTACCAAAAGGATGTAGGACATGGGTTTCTTTAATTTTATCATCATTTGAGGAGATTAAAACTCTGTTTTTTCTAAAGATTGCTGATGGCCTGGTAGGTTGCTACAGAAAGGCTCTACTGATTTACCACCATCAACTTTCACATGTTTCTTTATTTCTCTGCAAATGTGATGACAAATTAAGTTTAGCAGAATTTTTTTTCAGGTTATTAAGCACATTCCTTGCTGATCTTCCATTCAAGCCATTCAGGAACAAAGGGCTGTTTCTTATCTGATAACTTTCTAGAAAGGGAGGGAATCCCACCAAGCAAAAGGAAATGCTGGTCTAACTACAATGTAGGGCCAAACATCTGTAATACGTCCTCATCAATAATAACAATCCAGCTTCATTTTTTCCTGGAAATGATTTGACACAAAGAATGAACATGAAGGCAGGTGCTGACGTTGGTGGCATATGCAATGCAACAGTATTTCACAAATCGCAACTAACATAGAGTTTGCCAGTTCCAGCACATGCAAAGGATCTCCCTGTAAGCAAAAAATACATGGACAGTTGCATGAACGTATGCATCCAACGCCATAGATCCACAGAGCAGGCGCTAACCTAACTACCACATGGAAGGGCCAAGCTAGTCAGGCCATTAGCATCCGGTGAAGATTGCAAGCGGCCAAGCACATACGGGCGAAAGGACCAGCAACGAAGCAAAAAAGGCTCACACATCGGCATGAACAAACGCAGGACCAATCGCAAAAGGGACGGCTCACCTTCTTCACGGCGAGGGAAGGAGACGTGCGCGCGGGGTCGCCGCCCACCCGCTCAAGCACGGCCAGGTCCCTCAGCCGCTCCCGCAGCGCTCGTTCCCCCGCTGCAACGGAAACCACGGCAGCCATAAGCTCAAGCACACCAGGATCAATCAAACCGGACCGTACTGGTCGCGTAATTTCGTCGAATAGGTGTCGCGCTCGCGCGTTGGCGCCACGGAGACATCGACCCAGCGGGTGCCACCGCTTTCGCCGAGCAGCCGGCGAGCACAGACACGGGCAGGAGGGCGTTACCTGGGCACATGTCGGGGCAGGTGCCTACGATCGGCGCTGCATCGTCGACGGTAACGGCCACCGCGAGGCTGACCAGCACGGGGGAGGCGACAGAGGAAGGAGGTGGTTGGGAGGGGCGGCCGCCGCCTCCGCCTCGTGCGCGTCCTCGCCAGCCTCGGCCTCGAGAGAAGCTACGGCCCCGGTGGCTGGCCTCGCCACGGCGATCCATGGCTACCTGATTCCGCGGCCTGGAGGATTCGGTGCGGGGGATTCGATCTGAAAGCTCGTGGTTTGGAAGTTGGAAATGGTCGACGAGTCCAGTGCAGTGCCGTTTTAACTGCTTGATTCCGAGAGAGAGAAAAACCGTTTAAACTTTTTTTTTTCGCGAACAAAAAGGAACCTTTAAACTGCTCCACGGTCTGATACTGAAAAGCCAGTTCCCACTTCCCAGTGCTTGAACTTCGTATAAACAGCAATTTTGGCTCTCCCAGCATCAGCATCAAGTTTTCACTATACGGTTACCAGACCAGAAACTAGATAACTGTGTCAAAAGAGTTTCATGGTGATGAACTTCCCTCACATACCACAAAACTCCACCTTCTGTCTCCTATGCCACATCAGCACATTTAATACAATGAAATCCTCTATGAAACCTCCACTGAGACTAACCTAAGCAGAGTAGCAGGCAAGTAGTGTAACAGTGTTTATATTATTTTAGAGTTTGATACATAGCTCTTGTTGTTTTTATTAAAGTAGATAATTCTTAGCCATAACTAACCCATCACAACCCATGCTTATATTAGTAGAGCTAAATGATATAACCAAATCAATACAAGTATGCCCATAATAACAGATTTTATAACATTACCAAGATTTTGGCATACTATTATAATCTACATAGGTGTTTAGTTGTGTCGGGGACATCCCGAGGGGGTCCCCTAACCATCGGGGTAAACACCCTCAAAAACGTCAAACCAAAGAGGTTAGGGTAAACAACGGCCCAAACAAAACCCGGGCAACCCCGGCCCACCACCGCTCATCGTGGCCCAAGATGTCGCTCCGTCTCGGCCACCGAGGGGTTCGAAGTAGCGAGACCCTATTTCCGCCTCGCTCGAGGTCAGCAGCCCCCTCGAGCAGGCTTGACCCTGATCTCCGCCTCGCTCGAGGGCCGTGACCCTCTCGAGCCCAAACTCCGCCTCGCTCAAGACCTCCTCGGCGCAAGCACCAAGACGCTCAACCACTCCGCCCGGCAGCCGCATTTAAATCCCGCCCCGCCGGTCCGGGGCCAAAGTCAAAAGGGAGCCCCGCACCACGCCGCTGACACCACGGAAGCCCACTGTTGCACCTACTCTGGTCACTGTGCGACCACGCCGCGGGTACGCTGACGCACGCGGCACTGTGCAAGGCTCTGAGCGAGCTGGCAGGCGTCATTCGACACCACTGTTACGCCAACTCCCGTCCTCCCCCGGCCGTGAGGCCCTCGAGAGGGCATTAGGCCGCCCTCGAATAGCGTACGGGCGACGACCAGGGGCGGACTCCGGGCGGACGCGCCGTGCCAAGTCACCTCGGCAGACCTCAGCAAGCAGGACCACCTGCCCCCGTCATCGTCGTACGGGCTAGCAGGTGCGACGCCCGGTGCCACGCCCCACAGGACATTCCACTGTAGCAGCAAACAATACCTGCATTTGTAAGCCCCCTCTCCTTGGTCTATAAAAGGAAGAGGCGGGCACCCTTTCAGGGGCCAGGGCGACAAAGGACGGCCACATCCGCGATAGAGCACACATACACACCCATCGCGACATTGGCATTCTGCCTCAATCACCCACTCACACAGGGACTTGGAAGCCTCGCCTCCTCTCCCGCCGAGCTTGTAGCCCCCCACTGCAAGCACCCCGGTGCAAGATAGTATAGTGCCCAAGAGCACACCTTGCTGGACGTAAGGCCCCGAGGCCGGAACCAGGATAAACCCCTTGAGTCATTGTGCTAGCTCTGGCATCAACCGGTGAGGGACGGGACACAACGCATTCTGTTAGGCGTTGAGGTTGGTCGGCCAATCTCAGCACCGACAAGTTGTAAGAAGGGGTGAGTAAAATTTGGTTGAAAAGCCACATCGGACACCGTATCACAATGTAGCACTTTTGTTTGTTTGTTCGTTGTCCTACCATGACCTAACTGCTCAAAATATTCGTCTCGTCATGTACATCAAAACCATGTACTTAATTTTTTTATTTACCTACGTTTAGTGCTCCATACATGAAGAGAGAGATTTGATGTGATAGGTGAATAGTGAAGTTTGGAGAGAGAATTTTATGAAGTTTGTGGTAACTGAACAGGGTCAACATGCAAGTCATCCCATACATAGAAAAATGTTTTCCTAACATTCGTCATTTTTTTATAACACGACATGTGCATAATGATTTTTGTTAAAAGGAGCAAGAGAAATATGTTTTTAACTCTAGGGAAGAAAACCTCTAGAATGTCGATCACGGCTATCTAATTTTCTTTCTAGCTAATGAATACGACCTCTTAGCCTCATCTGGAATATGAGAATTTTATAATTGCAGCATATGTTCTTAGCATACAATTATACAAATCTAAGAGACAACGATGTTATATGGATATCGCATAATTGCAAGTTTTTTAACTCTTAATGTCTTTTTAGTTGATGTACTCTATGTAACAAAGAGTAAATAGTATATTTGTTTTATCTTCAATTGCGACTTTGACCATCTTTGTCACACTTTCCAATATAAATCTACACACCTTGTATTTCTAAACGAAATACTTCAAAAAAGAATTTTAAAAAGTATAACAGTATTAACCGTAATGGGTCGCTTTCGTGGTGCCTTTATTCTAGCAAGGCCCACATGGTAGCGACCAAACCGTGTCCTGGGCCACAGCTTAGCGCGTCCTCCCAGCGTTTTACCAACAGAGGAACGACTCACGCCCGACACCATGACGCGGCACCACGTGAAGGGACATGCCCATCCGTCCGTCCGTTCCTCCCACCGACGGCGGATCCAGCCTCGTATCGCGTGGCCCGCGGGGCACTTAACGTGGGGCCCACCGAGCCCTCCCAGCGGCCACGCCTCGCCCGACGCCGACGAGCGGGCCCCACCTCTCGCCGTGGCCCACATGTCGGCAGGACGCGCGGCACACGCCCGGCCCGCCCGCCCGGGCCCGGCCACTAGCGGAAGCATCTCACGGAAAGCGAGGGGACGGGCGCAAGCAGCGGCCCGGGCTCGGGACCCGAGGAGGGAGAGAAGAGCATCGCTTCGCATCGATGCGTTCCCTCGCTTCCTCCCCTTACCCGCCGGGCCCACCTCGACACGGCCGCCGCTGCCATGCGGGGCCCGCATGGGGGACAGCGACCGGAGCACTGAGTGCGGCGGGGTCAAGCCGGGTGTAAAAATCGCGGCCTCTGGGCCGGCCCCCGTGCTTCCTCCCTTTCCATCATTCCGCTCCCCACACACCCCGCCCGCCCTGCTCGCTCGTGGCGGAGTTCCTGGCTGCGGCCTCCCTCCCCGCTCCTCGTCTCTCTCCCCCCATCGGGTGGCCGCGGCGCCGCTCCTCGCTCGCGGATTTGGAGGGCGGGGATCGACGGTTCCTTCGCCCGTCGGTGAGTAATCCTTGCCTCGTCGGATGGATTCCCCGCGAGAGTCGGCCGGATCCACGCATTTCTTCTCCCTCCCCTTCTGTCCATTGAGTCTGTTGCGGGGTTCGCGTGCCACGTGGTGCCCTAGTGATCCGACTCGTCCTTGTGCCCGAGGTTGGGAGAGGTTTTGATGGTGCTGTTCTTCGGCGCGCGAGATCGATCCCAGCGATCTCAGTCGGTGCCGCACAGTAGAACACTTCGGTGGCCAATTGGGGTGGCGGGTGCAGTTTCTTACTAGGGGCAGGGAGGGAAGAGTGCAGTTTCTCTTCCAGATTGAATTTTTCCAAGTTGTTACTGTATTTGGAACACAACCAACGCACGTATTCTTGAACCGATTCAAAAGAAACCTATTCAAGTATGGGATATATTGTCTTGCCTCTCCCCACGTTTTTTGTTGCCTGGTGTTGAAGAAAAAAATTAGTTTGAAGGGAGGCACGAGATATGTTTGTATAGATAGTGGGTGGGACTGTGGGTGAAAAAGCTTTACTAGTTTGTATTGTTTCATTGGAATTCACTTCCAGTCTTCTTAAAACAGGTTAAGATTTTACTTTTCTGGATTATTGGCAACAGTTGCTCGAAGATTCGCATAGTCATATGTTTCTTGTAACAATCTGTTGGTTGTGAATTATCATATCAACTAATCTTAAAAGTTTTATTTTTGAGATTGTTGGGTATGCGATAAAGTCTTTCTCACTCTTATTTCATATGGTCCTGATCATGGTTTCTTGTTGACTTTGTTATGTTGGGTCTTTGCAGAATCTTGTGTACATGGTCTAGATGGAACATGTAATTTGTGTTTGAAAAAGTAATGTGTTTACCGTTTAATTTATTTTAATACACTTATATGTCCGGCAGAACTTTGTGCTCAGATCTTGAAAATCTTGCCACCTTTGCAGTGCCGAAGAGGTTCTCACCTTTGAATTATCACAAGGCGGTGCATTTACTGAAGAAATGTCAGGTGGCAGGCAATCATACTGGTGTTACCAATGCCGCCAGCGAGTAAGACCTCGTGGCCGGGAGATGGTGTGTCCTTACTGTGATTCCGGGTTTGTGGCTGAAATGGATGATGTTGATGCTCTCATGAGCCACTTTGTTGGTATGGATCCTGATTTCCAACGTGACCCAAGGTTTGGGATCATGGAGGCAATCTCCGCCGTGATGCGGCATGGTATGGCTGGGATGAACAGGGAGGTTGATGTCAGAGGAAGGCCAAACATCTTTTCAGACCTAGAGATGGAGTTTGGCTCAGGGCCGTGGTTGCTCTTCCGTGGTCAGCTACCTGGTCATCTCACGGAGGATAATGGTTTCGATGTGTTCATCAATGGACGGCGTGGTGTTGGCATGAGGAGGGCAAACATTGCAGACTACTTTGTTGGGCCTGGATTGGATGATCTTATTGAGCAATTGACTCAGAATGATCGTCGTGGACCACCCCCTGCTGCACAGTCCTCGATTGATGCTATGCCCACTGTTAAGATCACTCAGAGGCATCTCAGTGGAGACTCACACTGCCCTGTCTGTAAGGAGAAGTTCGAGATGGGATCAGAAGCAAGAGAGATGCCATGCAAGCATATGTACCACTCGGATTGCATAGTTCCTTGGCTAGAGCAGCATAACTCCTGCCCCGTTTGCCGTTATGAGCTTCCAACACAGGGTTCTACTGCTGGAGCCAGCTGCTCACGCCCAAGATCAACCAATCAAAGTCAGAGCTCAAGTAGTTCAAGCAGCAGTGGGAGAAACAATGGGCATCCAAGGAGAAGGAACCGGTTCTCATTCCTGTGGCCTTTCCCCTCATCAAGTTCTCGCTAGATTAGTCCGTAAACTTGCTTTCACTATACTGTTCTAGTCAATACGCAGGCCTAATGGGCTTTGATGTGTAGTACTCAATCTGTACTGTATGGCTTGTTATGATCGGCACATAATGTTTCTCCTTGCAAGTATATTAGTTTGCCACGGTATCATAGCTACTTGACTCTATTTCCTTGGGAGTTTGCAAGCAATTATAAGCCAATGGCTGTTCAATTCCTTTGTAGAAGGGACCACAGTTACGATTTCCCATGTTCTGCGAACTATTTGTTGCCATGATACATCCTGCTAACAACATAGAGAAGCTTCACACTTGCCAGAAAAGCAAGAGATGGATGGATACAAATTCTGGTAATAATGAAGCCAAACATCTGCTCTCGCTCATTCCAAAAGGCCTTCGGAGGCCCCTGGCACATCTTGGCTAGATAATTTTCGAAAGTTTTGGCCTGTGAGGAAAAATAAAATATATGGACGTAAACGTAATTGACTGGAAAAATACTCACAAGACCGGTTCCATTGGGTCAATGCTCTTTGGATCGGCTGCTGTGTATCTGGCTCCACTATCCTAACTGTTGTACTGTTTTCACGTCATGGTACCTACCTTGGCCCTGTTTAGTTCCTTTCAACTTCTCAAATTCTCTCTCCAAACTTCACTATTCACCTATCACATCAAATCTCTCTCCTCATATATGGAATACTAAACGTGGATAAATAAAAAACTAGTTGCATGGTTTTGATGTACACGACGAGACGAATCCTTTGAGTCTAGTTAGGTCATGGTAGGACAATGTTTACCACAAACAAACGAAAAGTGCTACAGTGTCCGATGTGACCTTTTCACTCCACTTTTCACCTTTTCACCTCAACTAAACACCCCCCTTGTGTACAGTGGCGGAGGCAGCTATCTGGGCCTCCGCCATACCTAAAAAAAATAAGAAATATTGAATATATGTATATACGTGCATGATATAAGTGTACTTATTAGGCAATAATCAATGATCTAACCCATAAATCTACTTGATTGTTTCGATAGTTTGATGCCTGGTGGTCTTGCATAGTTAGGCCTCTTTTGCAACATAGGATTTATGGAGGAATTTTGTAGGATTGAAATCCTATAGGAATTTTTCCTATGTAGCCCTTTGGAACAAAGGATTGGCTATCCTAAAATCCTTCAAAATTCCTATGGAATGGCCCAATCCATTGCAATTTTGGAGGAAATCTAACATGAGGTCCAAACTCTTGGAAACTTTCCTTTGTGTCTATCTCTCTCTTCACATTCTTGTGTTTTTCCTATGTTGCATCCAAACACTATGTAACAAAATTTCCTATGTTTTCAAACCTATGGTTTTCCTATTCCTATGTTTTGAGAATCCTTTGTTCCAAAGAGGCCCTTAATAATTGTATCATGCATATTTGGCATCTATAAACCCGCCACACCTAAAAAATATTTCTGCCTCCGCCACTGCTTGTGTATGCCAACGTCCTCAGAGTTATATTATTCTGCTTGCGTTTGTGTGGTTCTTTGTACTGAATTGAGCGTTATTGGCGATTTGTATGCTGAGCAACTTGCAGTGCGCTTAATCTTTTTATATCAAACTTGCCTCGAGTATGGCCCTTGCTGACTTATATCTAGCCAATGGTACATGTGCTTCTTTGGTGTGGACGTCTCATTTGGAAACTGGTAGCTGATCAATGATGCCGCCACCATCGGAAACAAAGGCACTGAACAACTTGACACGGTATTGCCCTGCGTGAGATCACTCGGATTAATTTCCTGTTTTATTGACTGGACTATGAACATGCTAGTGCGTGTTGATTACATCAAACATTCTACGTGGTTATCAGAAACGAAAAGGTAATGACAAATAAATATCCAGCAGAAAAGTCTAGGCTTCTTGTGAACAGGCACATGGCATCAGACAGCCATCGTCCGTCAACTGCCCATGCGGCTGGAAATTCAGAGTTGCCTCGCACCACACCGCCGGCACATGCTAGCAGAAGCCCACTTGGAGATAAACTCTTTGCGAAGCTGTGGCAAGAGAAGGCGACCGGTAGTCTAATCTATAGTCTGGACTTGTTGATTTAGGATAAGATTAAGAGTGACAGATAAAGAAGCATAAACAGCATCGACCGGATAGAGCTGAAAACAGTTCACAAGAAGCCTAGACTTTTCTGCTGGATATTTATTTGTCATTACCTTTTCGTTTCTGATAACCACGTAGAATGTTTGATGTAATCAACACGCACTAGCATGTTCATAGTCCAGTCAATAAAACAGGAAATTAATCCGAGTGATCTCACGCAGGGCAATACCGTGTCAAGTTGTTCAGTGCCTTTGTTTCCGATGGTGGCGGCATCATTGATCAGCTACCAGTTTCCAAATGAGACGTCCACACCAAAGAAGCACATGTACCATTGAGTTCCTCCCAAATTCACTATGTAAAAAGAAGATTCCCCATCACATCAAAATGTCATAACATGCATGGAGTACTAAATGTAGATGAAATAAAAATTAATTGCACAGTTTTGTTGTACTCCGCAAAACGAACATTTTGAGCCTAATTAATCAATTTTTAGACAATTTTTCGCACATACAAACGAAATGCTACAGTAGCGCACGCACCAGCGCAACGATTACGAAGTGACATCTTACTCTCAAATTCAACCTTCCAAATTCAACATCTAAACAAGGCCTTAGGGCCAAGCGGAGGGGACTGTGTCTGTGTGTGTGTGGTGATCATGCGAGCAGAACACGTTGTATCTCGCGGGAATGTGGTGGCACAGGACGCAGGGAATCCATATCCATGGGAGCAGAGCGCTAGCTGCCTGGTGCCTGGCTCGCTGCTCCCACGAGTTTTGCAGGCGGTGAAGCATCTGTGGCGTACATGGCGAACACAGAGCGCGCCAGCAACACGCCTTACTGCCTCCATTACATGTCTTTTACGCTTATAAACTGCGAGGGGCTAGAACGATTGTTTAGCTTACCAAGTCCTGCAGCTGCAGCTAGATGAACCTATTGATGACGAAGGGAAAGAAATATAAACCGAGGACTGACGGAAACATGAGCACTATATGACCAGAGTCCCTTGTATGTGTCAAGACGAAAGTTATATGAACTTTCGCTGCAGGGCGCTAGGATAAAATCGTGTTGAGAATTGAGATGATCCAGACAGCCTGACAGAAGACATGAATGGCAATCAAACTATCTAAGCATATTGTGTGCAGCGTCACTGAATCGGCGAAAACCGAAAACGTTGGAAGGGGACAAAGCGGGAGTTTTTTTTTTGAAAGTATCATTTAAGCAAGAAGACGTGTATTACAAAAGTATAGATACTCTTTGAAACTCTGGGTGAATGGCTAACATGAATAACTATGGTGGACTGGTTTACTGGTTTCGGCCTTTCGGACAGCAGCCTTGATCCTTTGGGAGCCTTGACGGGCATGTGCGCTTTGTCATTTGTTAGCTACTCCTACTCGCGGCTGCCACGAGTACCATTTTTTTTCTTTTCCTTTTTATAAGAGGCACCATGGGCACGATTAAATTACAAGAAATGCACCATACGCTTGCAGATGCACCATACTCGCGGCTGCCACGAGTAGTGCCTGCTCTACGATTCCGTTCCTTCCATTGTTCTGGAGAGCACCAAAGGACCGACTTCCCGTTCTGTGCCATATCAGCTAGCTCCAACAAACCACAAATTCGAATCTGCGTTAGACCATGATTTGGTGCTGTTCGTGGTGTATCTGTGTCGCATCTAATTGGCCACTAGTGACCAGCAGACGGGCCTCTGCCTCTGATGCTATGTAGTATAGCCCCGGCCCATGGAGTGCTTAAGGACCATAAAAACGTTCTCGTCCGAGAGAACTTTTGCACTTTTGCCACATCACCGCGTCAATGCAAAAAAAAAAACCTTGCAATTCACAGCAACGAAGGCAAAGAAAAACAAAATGCAACAAAACAGTGGCATCGCCAACATATCAATGCCAGAGTGAAACAGCATAGGCTATAAACTATTGCTGTAATCAAGCAAGTACAGATGGAACCATGTTGCGATACCTTGTCCGAAGAGCAAG
This sequence comes from Echinochloa crus-galli, assembly GCA_900205405.1. Lineage (NCBI taxonomy): Eukaryota > Viridiplantae > Streptophyta > Magnoliopsida > Poales > Poaceae > Echinochloa > Echinochloa crus-galli. The sequence continues at coordinate 86,168 of OAMR01000138.1, read as the reverse complement.
CAGGCATGAGATAATTATCCAAGCATTATGGTCCACAGATGACGCTCAAGCTGCAGTACACTCAGAAGGGGGAAAGGGTTTCGACGGGGGCAAAATAAGTAATCTAATTTGTCAGCTCCATAATGGCAGTGACAATGTCCCCATCGGCAGCCTTGAGGGCCTTCACAGCCTTGGGCCTCGAGACGGATGCCTGGGTCATCACCAGCTCAATGTCCTTGGGCTCGACACCAGTCTCGTCAACGTCCTCTTCGTTGTCCTCCTGGCCTAGGCCAGATGTCTCAGGCTTTGAGATCATCTGGCTCAAGTCAGGAGCCTTGAACTGTTCTGCGGCCTGGGTCTGCAGCTGGGAGCTGAGGTCCTCAATCTTGGCCTCGCCGAAGATGACATATGTGTCTGAGTTCGGGCTCTTGAACACATCTGGCTTGGAGATGACAAACAGTATCTGGAAAAGTAGCTGTATTAGCCAAACAACCAGAAACATTAGTCAACTGGCGTGTGTGTGTGACATCAGTACTCACGTTCTTGCTTTTCTTCACGGTGACACGGCTGACACCAGTGATGGGCTTCATGCCAAGCTTCAGCATGGCCTTGCGGCTCTTCTTCTCACTCCTGCTTTGCTTTGACTTGCCACTGGCATCACCTTCTTGTCCTGAACAATGACAAATGAAACCAATAGTTGTCAGGTCACAGGTGTTGTAATTGTTGTACACACCAAACTGAAAAAGAAAGAAAAAATGAGCAACTTGGTACAGATGCAAAAGGAAAAACAGAACTCATGGCTTATACACAGGCTTGTACAACAATCATCGACAAATGAGAGTAGAGTACCCATGCCTTCTGTGCATGGCGCCCAACTATGTATAGATGACATGCAGTTGAAACAGACAAAATTATATAGCTAAACATAATCAGTAACAATAAAAATCAACTAGCTACTAGTTCACACTTCACAACAAGCTAAACATAGTAACCTAAGCTTTGTCAAACTTCACATATTCTATTCAAGCGTTTCAGAATAAGATAAATGCCAACAGCAGACTAGAAATAAACAGAAGCATGTGCACGTCATTTAACTAAGGCAATATACGTGTATCAGAAATAGGAACATCATCTTCACAATAAACTCCATTATAGCACTTAAATCACATTCACATATTTTACTCATCTTAAGTGGATGGTATCCAACTACGTATAGATGACATGCAGTTGAAGAGATAAAACTATATAGGCAAACATATCAGTAACAACAAAAGCATCAATTAGCTGCTCATTCACAGCAAGCTAAACATAGTAACGCAAGCATAACATCAAACTTCACAAATTCTACTCCAGCGTTTCAGAATAACATAAATGCCAATAAAAGACTAGAAATAAACAGAAACATGTGCACGCCTTTTAACCAAGGCAATATACACGTGCAAAATAGGGAAATTCTGTTCACAATCAACTCCAGTATAGCACGCATTTTAGTCGTGACGTTTCTGTGCATTTTATTCGTTCACAGCAAGCTAAACATAGTAACGTAAGCATAAGGGTGAGGTGTGAGTGTGTGTAGTGGGCGTCTATGCGTAAGTTCAGATACTAAAACTTGTACTTTGTAAGCAAGGCCATCTTCTCAAAAAAAAAAGCAAGCTAAACATAGTAAAGTAAGCATAACGTCAAACATCACATATTCTACTCCAGCGCTTCAGGTAACATAAATGCCAATGACATACTAAAAAAACAGAAACATGTGCACAGCATTTAACTAAAGGAATATACATGTGCATCGGAAACAGTGAAATCCCGTTCACAATCAACTCCATTATAGCACTTAAATCGCATTCCCATGTCATGAGTTCATGATAATTACAACTACACAATGCCCAAAACCATAAATGCCTCATGCTCTAACATGAACAAATTCCACTCTTAAAACTTAAAGCACACCAACTTACAGTAGTATCATTTATTTGACCCAACAAATTCTATCTAATACAAAAATAATTAGAACTGCAATACAATTTACAAGATGAGACAAGACAAATATTTAAAATAACCAAGCCGTTAACAACGAACTATAAGCACTGCACGCTTTAAGATGACCGAAATTAATTTCAGAACGACAGGAGCATATGTCAAGATCATTACAATAACTTACCCTCCAGTTCATCATTGTCATCGTCATCGTCGTCCTCGTCATCGTCATCCTCGTCCTCAACCACAACCTCCTCTGCCTGTCCACGACAATCAAAGAGAAATCTTCAGTTGCCATACAAATCAGAATAGATTATGATCAGCGCTATAAGAAAATAGATGGCAAACTAAATCACACAGACAGGCAGGATTAAAGGGATCAGGCAGCCTCGCGCAAATGAATAACAAAACGCACAGAAAGCGCACAACTAGATCGAAGCTCATCAACCATTTCCACCTGCCACAAATCCACAATATAATACTCCGTATGCTCCTAACATAAAAGACGCGACATTACATATAATCGAACAAGAACCGTCTAAGAAGATCAATCTATTTCAGTCTCGCGGATCTACTGGATCACTCATATCCCCAACCTACGCGAGACAGATTCCACTTCGGATTCGTATCAATAGAGAGGGGAGAGTGTGGGAAATCTCACCTCCGTCTTCTGCTCCTCGAGCTTCTGCTGCTCGATCTGGGCGGCGAGCTCCTCGGCGGTCTGAGCCGTCATTTCGGTGCCTCGGTGCGGAGGGAAGAGAGGCGGCGGCGGCGGCGGCGGCGGCGGAGGCTTGGCAAAAACCCTAGAGCAGAGTCGCGCGATGGGGTTGGAAAGGGGCTCTCTGCACTTATTTATTTAGGTTGGATTACAATTAACACCTCCGATTTTTTGGATTTTACAAACCTGTAAAATGGTTGTACGGAGTACAAAGTATACTGCGGTGGCTAGGGAGGGTGGATGGACATGGGTGATGGGTCGTACACTGCCGTGAATATTGACCCGAAACGTTTTCATCTGTTAAAAAACTGATATGAGTTACAAAAATTATTCACCAAGGAAATCTCATTTGTACTAGAAAAATCACACACATCAAGAGCCATATTTGAACTAGAAAAATCATGCATGGTACATTATTATATTGATCAAGGAGTTATAAATTCACATCAATATGCTGTTTGGTTGTCTAAAATATACTCAATCTCGTTATTGAGAGAAAACGAAAACGTTACCATATATTACCGTTACAACTATTTATTTCTATCCTCGCGCTAAAATATACATAGCCTCATTATGAAAAGGAAGTGTTACCACACATTATCGTTATACATATTTGTTTCTATCCGCTCGCTTGAATCTCTACTCCTAATAATCCTGTCCTCAGGAACCGCGTGGTGCGACCTGTGGGTCTGCCTCCTAAACCCCCATGCGTTTCCGTCTGCCCCTCCCCCCCCCCCCCACGCTGCCCCCACCCGAACGCCGCCACGCCGGTTGCGACTACAACCACTAGCTCATCACCATGGAGTTTCCCGACCCCAAGCCATCCCGTGAGGAGATGATCGAGACCTACCTCCAGACCCTCGCCAAGGTCGTCGCAAGGTATGTCGCGAAGAGGATTCCCCATTTCATTTTAATTTCGCGACGAAATGCATGATTTTGTTACGGATTGGGCTTGGTGTCGAGGTGAATTGGATGGGCGGTGAAATGTGAATCTGATCGCGAGATGTCTTCATCTCTTATTGGTCCTTATCTTGCTGACGGTGAGCACCGATTTCACCTCGTCTATGATTACCAATTTCCAAATCCTAGCTGTAAATCCACATAATCCGTTACATAAACCATGTCTCAGGTGAAATTGATGACTTCATATTCTTCGTCACCTCTTGCTGCTTCCTTTTTGGTAGTCCATCATCCATGAGAGCAGCACTGCCTGCTTGCTCCTCCGAGCAGGAAGCTCCCTTAATTCCTTAAATAATACAAACTTGACCACTCAACTCCCGTGAAAATATATTCAACATTTTACTGTAATTATGAACTGCAATGTGTATCTTCTAATGTATCTTTTTCTTCTCAGGCAAAGGGAAGCAATTGAACAGCACAACTCTCTGATGCAGGCAAATCCTATTAATCTTAGGGAGTCTGCAGGCAGCCTTCTTCCACAGGCATGGATCTTAATGTCATAATTCTTTCACATTAATCTCATCTCCCAATTTCAGTCGTTTCCTGTCTCCCCTTTTATGCTCTTGACTAACCTTTTAGCTCTTATCAAGCACAGTTAACTGAAAGCATTAATATCAGTGTTGATTTTCCAGTGAGTCTGTACAGAGGTTTGCCCTGTGTTGGACTCCCACGATAAGCACCACTTGTAGGAGGGCATGGCCTTTTAGAGTAGAAGCATGGTGACTCGATTTTCAGGATATCATCATTGCTATGAATTCTCTTCTTATCTAGGTCACTAGGTGATTCGAAGCTGGTCTTGGAGCAAATCCTATGTTATCAGTATCAATTGCAGCTTTCAATTGCTGGTGCCGTTGAAACAGAGGTGGTTAGTTCGGCACACGCGCACGTGATCGTTGTCAGTCCTGCAACCACAATCGTCAGGTTTGTTTTCTGAATTTTGTAGCTACAGTCATGATTATGGTACGGGTGGCAAGATATTTATAGGGAAGTTTGGTGATATATGAGAAGTCTCAATGAAACGTCTGTTAAGCATGGATGTGTAATAGATTGACTGATTTACTTTAGGAGGAAATGCCTGTAATCAAGCATGCCTATAATCAAGCACGGGCTTTGTCTTTTGAAGTTAACAAGATAGATGAGCATTGTGGAGTTATGTGTTGTCAATGCTTTTACAATATGATTTACTTTAAATTTTTTTTAGTCTAGCTGAGCATGAATGTCAATGGGCAAAAGTGCCAGATAAGCTTTTGACACAACTTACTTCAATATCTTTTTGTGCTTTTTGTATATAATTATTTGAGACTTGTATCAATTCTTGTTTGTTTCCTAATTATAGGTGAATGGAAATTTAGTTTTTCAATTGGTAAGACGTGCTATATGATTGGGTAAAAAATTACATGGCATGCTATATGATTGGGTAAAAAATTACATGGCATGCTATATGATTGGGTAAAAAATTACATGGCATGCTATATGATTGGGTAAAAAATTACATGGCATGCTATATGATTGGGTAAAAAATTACATGGCATGCTATATGATTGGGTAAAAAATTACATGGCATGCTATATGATTGGGTAAAAAATTACATGGCATGCTATATGATTGGGTAAAAAATTACATGGCATGCTATATGATTGGGTAAAAAATTACATGGCATGCTATATGATTGGGTAAAAAATTACATGGCATGCTATATGATTGGGTAAAAAATTACATGGCATGCTATATGATTGGGTAAAAAATTACATGGCATGCTATATGATTGGGTAAAAAATTACATGGCATGCTATATGATTGGGTAAAAAATTACATGGCATGCTATATGATTGGGTAAAAAATTACATGGCATGCTATATGATTGGGTAAAAAATTACATGGCATGCTATATGATTGGGTAAAAAATTACATGGCATGTTAAATACCTCCTTTACATGGTTGCTGTCACTGATAAAAATAGAAATTGGTTCATGCCATATTTTGCCTTAAATAAGTCTGTGAATAGCACTGAGAAGAAAGACTTCACCCATAGTTTGTGAATAGCATGGGTAATTAGTCATCAACTCAGCACACAGATAATTAATTATGACAAACTTCCTTACTCCTGATAAATGCATGCTAAGTCACTGAAATTAATCTTTTTTTTTGGTGGAAGCCATTACTTGATTAGATGATCTGAAGAATATGCTGTTCTTTTTGGCAGACATGGCAGAAGTATGCTGTTCTTTTTGGCAGAAGTTCTGGACATTGGTTTAAGATGCAATGGAGTTGCTTCAATGTGTTCTCTGTTTTAGTCTTCGATATCAGTCACAAGAACAAATGATTCAGAATTTATGGCTGTAGCATAGCATCTATATCTTTAGTAGTTCATTTCGATATTGTAATCCTGGTTGGAGCAAATTCATGAATGCAATGTCTCAGAGAAGCTGGCTTTAAACTTAAGTTTTTGAACTGATATTCCATTTTTTTCATCCCTTCAGAACACGCCTACTTTGCTGATGCTATCTTCTGTCGCCAGTCTTGTACATGGTTGATTAATCGGCTATTAATATCCCCCTAACTTTCATGCGTGTTTCTTTTTACATCAACTCATATCAGGGGTCAGCCACTACTTGTGCCTTGTGGAGCTATTGCAGTTTTGTATGGCTCATCGCTTACGTGGGAGTAGGAACAGGCTAGGCTACTGCTGTCAATTTAGTTTTCCAGATCAATTATGCTACCATTTATGTCTTTTATGTTTTTCTCAAAGGCTTGCAGATTCTATTCTTTTATTATATTAGGAATAGTATTTGCTGGAGCCTAGCCTCCAGCTCTCAAGTTGAGTGTTGATGTCTTTGCAAGTCATTTTTCAGAAATAGTATTCATTTTTGCTTCTTTTTCTTAGCAGAGATAATAACTATCTGCTGGAGCTTGACACGAAGAAAGACTTAGCTCCATCTCCAGCAATTTTTATTGTTATCAACAAAGGTAGTTATTTACCCTTCATCGATTTTCCGCAGCACGGTGTGGTTTGCTTTCCTTGCTGACAACATTGGGAGTTGCAATGGTTTGTGCTGACGAACAGGAGCTCCACGCGGCTCTTGTTGTGCAGGAGACTCGTCGATGCTGGTGATCAGGGACGCGCTTCTGTCGCAGCTCCAGCAGGACCACCGCCGCCGGGAGATCATCATGGCCGAGCTCGCCAGGATATAGCGCGCCATGGCCCTGCGCTGTGCCGACGCCCAATGGGCAAATGCAAATCCGGTGCCACGTTCCCCTCCTACGAGCACTTCACGCCGCACCACATCGGAGGAGCAGTTTTTGGTGCCGAGCATGACGTCCGCGTGGATGAGGTCCATGAACTGACGATGGTGAAGAAAGATTGGGAACTCCACGAGGGTCTCCAATCGAAGCCTGCCATGGAACTCGTCGGTGAATGCTTCGAAACCTGCTGTAGTACCGGGAAGGCAGCAGGTCAGGAGAATGCGGCACTGGATGAGTGCAAAGTGCAAGAATCCAGTGAGGTGAGCATCTTCGTCCTCTATATTTCTCATTTATATTATTTATTCTTCAGGTTGCTGTTTAGCTGAGGTTCTGGTCCCGTAAAACTTGATTTTGTATACGGAGATTAAAGAAGCAATATGCCTTGTTTCCCCATTTCACATGCTAATAATGTAATCGAGCTGCGGGAGACAACAACTTGATAGTAATTTTACTTGTTGTTTTCCCTCCTTTTTTTTGAGACCATGCTTTCTGCCTTTCACAATCAATTCAGTTAGTTACTGATGCTCTGAATCTCTAACCAAACTTCAGGTCCAGCAGACCATGCCCCAGACCCCGCCATCTAAAATTGATAAACATGTATGACTTAGTTGGTGTATGTTCGATTAAATCGATATTTATTTTTATGTCCGTAGCAAATAAAATGAATTACCAAAACGTGGGGCATGCAAATTACCAAATGTTGTAATGTCAGACCTCTGTTTTTGCGAAAAACAAAATTACTAACTTTTATGGACTTCGGTACGATCCTAAAGCCATCAAAATTGAATTTTTCATGTGATCGTTTTATCTTTGTTCCATGTATCATACCCGTAGCAACGCACGGGCATTTACCTAGTTTAACATAATCTCGTTATAGAGAGGAAGGATTATCATATGTGTTTGTTTCTATTCGCTCATTGGCTGCTAATGTGTAATCAAATCTTAGGCGCATAACATATTATATTATATTATATTTCTGCATTCGAATTAAATTCTGATAAGACACCTACCCTAAAAGTATTTGATGTTGGTTTATAGGTACCTATTGCATGGACGTGAGTCCAACTAACCACCAACTCTCTAGTAAATGTGATATGGTACTAGTATCTTTGTAAAATAAAAAAGAATCACTTATCTCATCTCAGAGTAACAGTGTAATCTGATTCCATTTTCATTTATTTCCATTTATATTACCACTTATTGGATCAAATATCACAGAAGAGCTTTGTTGGGATCCGTGAATTGTGAATTTGTGGCTAAATAAAGCAAGAGAGATCATGGGGTTGTTTTTAGAATTGATATTTCAACAATATTATATAGTCTGAATGGAGTGGGTTTGATTGAGAGTGTGTGATGCATTCGATAATTTGATGGATTCGTAATGAAAATATTCAACTATGGCTCTATCAGATAGCACGCATCCGGTTAGCGGGGCTGGCGCCTTGCGAGCACATCCGGTGGGCGGGACCGAGAGCCGGAGGGCGGGCGCAGCCGGCGAGCTGGGTGGCAGCATGCGGGCAAGGTCTGCGGCGAGCTAGCGCGGTCGGCGACGGGAAGGCGGCGACGACGACGGTGGCGGCGTGTGGGTGTGGCCGGCGGCCCTAGGAAAACCATAAAATTCTTTGGCATAATTATCTAGTTTCTGATCTAAATAATCGTACAGTAAAACCTCCCATTAAGACTGGCCTTACGAGCCATTTTATACTTAATGCTTGGATGGTTGCACACGTTCCAAGCTAGAGGCACCTAAAAATTAATCATAGTGCTAATTACTGACTGATCTCTTTCCTCCGTTTTACCTGATTTTACCTTTTCCTTCTCATTGCTTGAAAAGCCTGATTTCAGTTTCACGAAGAAAAAATTAAGCATCCAAATTAGAGTTGATGGGAACACCGAGCTGGTGCTAGTCATCGCCCTGTTCGTTTGGCTGGTGGCTGGTGGCTGGCGCTGGTTTTTGCTGAGAGAAAAACACTGTTGGCTGGTTGGAAACAATCCAAACGAACAGGACGCATATCGTTATGATGAAGCCACTATAATGGCATGTACCTTGATTATGTTGTTTGAGGCCTCGAAAGGGATTCAAGGTTTAAAACAAATATTATTTGTTATTCACCATTTATTTATAAATATATGGCAGATAAATATATGGCCAAATTTAAAAGTCACATTTTTATTTTATGTATATATCTGAAAAATATCTAATGCAAATAAAGTTTAGAAAGTCATACGTGTAACTTAAAAGCATAAACCAGACAAGTTTAAAAACCAATCATACACTTTTTCTTTTTAAAAAAGCTAATAAAATAGAATATTAGGGACATGGACCTTGATCGATTGTAAAGTGGTCATCGACTACAAAACGAATGCATATAAAACAAAAGGAGTTTTAACTCGCGCCCGTTAAAACTCTCTCACTCCCTGCTGGTTTGATCAGGCTTAAAAAACACGCTCACTTGACGGGAAAAGAAAATATTTCATCAGGAACTATCTAAATCCGAAGTTACAGATGTCTACGCTTTGGCCTTGTTTACATGCAAAAAAGTTCCTCACAAATTTACTATGCAAAAAGAAGATTCTCCATCATATCAAAATATCATATCATGTATAGAGTACTAAACGTAGATGAAATCAAAAACTAATTACACAGTATTATTGTACTCTGCAAAACGAACATTTTGAGCCTAATTAATCAATTTTTGAACAACTTTTCGCACATACAAACGAAATACTACAGTAGCGCAATGATTATAAAGTGACATCTTACTCCCAAATTTAACGTCTAAACAAAGGCCTTTATCACGTGGCGCACGAACTCGGGTTGCGGAGAGCTGCAACGTGAGGATGGAAAAAGAAAAACTAAAAAAACCGCGCACGTGAGCGCATTCAAGCGCGGTCGCCGTCGCCGCAGCGCCCCCCGTCCACAGAACCCGGGCCGCACGGCACCCAGGCCACAGGTCAACAGCTTTCAACGCCCGGGCGCCACCCGTCCCCCGCTGTCGTCATCAACCCCCGTCACGTTCCCCCCAACCTGGCTGCCCCTCCACCGCGCCGCTCCGCTTCGCCCCCAGCCACACCCTCACCGACGGGTGGGACCCACGTTGCTAGGTACCCCCCCGGTCATAGAAACGGGCTTGAGCTCTCGCGGTAGCCGCGAAGGCCGCTCTCGCGGCAGTACCCGCTCGCTCGCTGGTCGCTGCCGCTGCGCTCGCTTCGGCGGTAGTGCCTCCGCCGCCTCGCTGTCTCTCTCTCTCTCTCTCTCTCTCTCTCTCTCTCTCTCTCGCGCGCGCGCGCGCTCGCTCACTCACGCATCCACCACTCTCCATCCATCCCCTCTCCCTCTGCCCATTGGAGGGAGCCAGTGCGGAGCGGAGCGAACCCTAGCCGGTAGCCGCCCGTTGGTTCAGCTCACGAATGGCGGCGGTGGCGGTGCGGTGAGCGGATCTGCCGGGTGATGGGGAAGGCGCTGGGGGACCCGCCGGACTCGGCTGGAGGAGGAGGAGGTGGCGGCGGGGAGGGCTTGCGGGAGGCTGCTCCCGGGGAGGAGGGGCGCGGGTGGCGCCGGTGGTGGCGCTGCGCGGCGGCGGTTCTGCTCGGCGCCGCCGTCGTGCTGTCGGCGCTGTTCTGGCTGCCGCCGTTCGCCGCGCGGCGGCGGAGGAATGAGGAGGCGGAGGTGAGTGGCGTGCGTTGATGGCCGGTGCTTGGCCGCTTGGGTACGCGTTTCTTCTCTGTGTGCTCGCCTGGTCGCGTTTGGGAGCGTAGTAGTTCGGCCATGCTCGCGTTTGGTGAGCTTGTAGTAGGATGGAGCCGTTGGGTCGTGCGATGCAGAATGCAGGTTGATCCCTGTGCCCAGGCGTGCTCAATTGGGAGTTTCCATCGAGCTTCCAGCGAGTTGAGCTTGTAATGCTAAGATCGATGGTTTGCAGTTTTCTCTAGAATTTGGGCGTGCCCATCAGATTTGTTTTACTCATCGTTTAGCAGCATGTGGTGAATTTGAGACGCCTTGGCTTTAGTTTGAGTGAACTGTGGATTTGTTGTTGCATTGGGGGAACTCTGTTGACTGTTGATGTCGGCAATGATTGATTGAGAAGTGTGTCGGGCTTTTGATTATTTGAGAATAGAGCACTCGATGGCTGTGCTGGTTGCGGAATCATTGTTTGATCGGTTTCTGCCAAAATTGTGGTTGGCCTGCTGGGAATTGTTAGTTGGTCCACTGTCCTGACCTGCATTTGGCGGTGATTGATATATGATGCTAACTTTGCAGACTGTGAAATGGATAGTCAGCTGATGGAGGTAGGAAGCTGTTTAGATAATGAACTAGTTATTTGCCCAGAAACATGTGTTAGAAACTCATAATTGATAGCTCTCCTTATATGTTGCAAGATTTGGTAAACTTCACCGGCAAATTGTCATCCAGGAAATTTTATCATGAACGTTGATGTATCTGACAAAATAGGTGCAAAATGTAATGTAATCCACTCAACCAAACTCCAAATATGCTGTGCCTGGCAATTGTAGTGCGTGATAATATTCTGATCTCTAAATTTACCCTACATCACCACGCGTACCATGAAAATGACAAGGGCAGGATTCAACCCTAACGCTAGTGGCTGACAGTGGAAGTTGCCGTGCAATTGCCCTATATCGAGTTCTCATTTTTGTTATGGAAAACATGCATGCTTGTTTGGATGGTCTAACGCATAGTCCGGTTTGATCAGGCTTAAAAAACACGCTCACTTGACGGGAAAAGAAAATATTTCATCAGGAACTATCTAAATCCGAAGTTACAGATGTCTACGCTTTGGCCTTGTTTACATGCAAAAAAGTTCCTCACAAATTTACTATGCAAAAAGAAGATTCTCCATCATATCAAAATATCATATCATGTATAGAGTACTAAACGTAGATGAAATCAAAAACTAATTACACAGTATTATTGTACTCTGCAAAACGAACATTTTGAGCCTAATTAATCAATTTTTGAACAACTTTTCGCACATACAAACGAAATACTACAGTAGCGCAATGATTATAAAGTGACATCTTACTCCCAAATTTAACGTCTAAACAAAGGCCTTTATCACGTGGCGCACGAACTCGGGTTGCGGAGAGCTGCAACGTGAGGATGGAAAAAGAAAAACTAAAAAAACCGCGCACGTGAGCGCATTCAAGCGCGGTCGCCGTCGCCGCAGCGCCCCCCGTCCACAGAACCCGGGCCGCACGGCACCCAGGCCACAGGTCAACAGCTTTCAACGCCCGGGCGCCACCCGTCCCCCGCTGTCGTCATCAACCCCCGTCACGTTCCCCCCAACCTGGCTGCCCCTCCACCGCGCCGCTCCGCTTCGCCCCCAGCCACACCCTCACCGACGGGTGGGCCCATGTTGCTCGGTGCCCCACCGGTCATTGAAACGGGCTCGAGCTCTCGCGGTAGCCGCGGAGGCCGCTCCGGGATTTAACTCGCGGCAGTACCCGCTCGCTCGCTGCCGCTGCGCTTCGGCGGTAGTGCCTCCGCCGCCTCGCTGTCTCTGTCTCTATCTCGCGCGCGCTCGCTCACTCACGCATCCACCACTCCTCATCCATCCCCTCTCCCTCTGCCCATTGGAGGAGCGCGCGGAGCCAGTGCGGAGCGGAGCGGAGCGAACCCTAGCCGGTAGCCGCCCGTTGGTTCGGCTCGCGAATGGCGGCGGCGGGGGTGGCGCGGTGAGCGGATCTGCCGGGTGATGGGGAAGGCGCTGGGGGACCCGCCGGACTCGGCTGGAGGAGGAGGTGTCGG
>OAMR01000138.1:62599-73188 GCA_900205405.1 Echinochloa crus-galli | reverse complement strand
TAGAAACTCATAATTGATAGCTCTCCTTATATGTTGCAAGATTTGGTAAACTTCACCGGCAAATTGTCATCCAGGAAATTTTATCATGAACGTTGATGTATCTGACAAAATTGGTGCACAATGTAATGTAATCCACTCAACCAAACTCCAAATATGCTGTGCCTGGCAATTGTAGTGCGTGATAATATTCTGATCTCTAAATTTACCCTACATCACCACGCGTACCATGAAAATGACAAGGGCAGGATTCAACCCTAACGCTAGTGGCTGACAGTGGAAGTTGCCGTGCAATTGCCCTATATCGAGTTCTCATTTTTGTTATGGAAAACATGCATGCTTGTTTGGATGGTCTAACGCATAGTCCATAAAATTTCCACTAAGGAAGTGTTTTTTTTTCCAATTCTCTTATGTGCTTATTCTAATTTTACTTACAGCTGATGTGGTTGCAAGCTTCAGGCTGCAAATAATGATTTCTGAGCTTAGTGGAAATAAATTAAAACTTGAGTATGATATTTTTGAAGAGATTGGCACCAACAATTCTGCGGTATGTTTTACTTCACATATCACCCATAGCGATTGTCCATGAGCCAGTCTTTCTTTTTAATACTTATGAGTCAGTCTATTTATTTGCTCTTTCTGTTACTCCAGGTGTCTGTACTTTCATTGGATCCAACTGGTGAATCAAACTGGACTACTGTGACTTTTGGAGTTTGGCCCTATCCTAGTAGTTTCACCTTATCACCAACAGAATTAAGCATACTGCGGTCATCTTTGGTGTCCTTGGTTATACAGCAGTCTGTCCTCCATTTGACACCATCTCTGTTTGGGAATTCTTCTTCGTTTGAGATCTTGAGGTTTCCTGGTGGCATAACAATTATACCTCCACAGACTGCTTTTGTTCCTCAGAAGCCTGATGGCTTATTTAATTTCTCATTGAACTTTCCAATTGATGTGGTACAAGACAAACTGAGTGAATTGAAGGCCCAGATGAAATCTGGGTTATTTCTTAATGAACATGAGGTTTGCGCTACTCAAATTCTAATTCATTTGTTTAAAGCATTACTGATGAACCATTTCCCATCTCATGGATACTGGAGAAATGTTTCCATTGAAGTCAGTTGGTCAATCCAAATTGGTTTTATTGGTGAATGGTCGACTTGGCCCATATTCTTGCTATGCTGCTGACATATTGGTGCATGAAAGAGCAGAGTCATTGCATGATCACAACAATTTAATGAATCATAAACTAATGTAAATTTTAAAATGTCTTAGCTGTAAATATCTGGATTTAGTGCAATCACAAAAGACATAATAGTCCATGGATCTGAATTCAGTTATTTACTATCTGCCTAGCTCTCTCACCTTAGTGAACAAAAGAAGTTGCCTTGTCATCAATGTTTTAGTTGTCAAAGGTAAAATTTCTGTACTTGCTGATTACTGTAAGAAACTTTACACTTGGCAAGAGACATGTTTCTTCCCTGTTGATTGGCCATGCTGGTTAACAATAAAAAAAAATCTGCTAATCCTGCATTGTATTGATCTCTTATGAGTTGAAAAGTCTATTCAATCATCGATCTTTACATAAAGTGTTTACCGCTATCGCAATTTCTCTTGTCCAAACTTTTCCTTAATCTTTGTACTTTGTCACATATATGCTTCTTTTGTTGTTGAGTATCTCTTTCCCTCCTGAATTGCAGATTCTATATGTTACATTGACAAATCTGTATGGTTCAACAGTTGCGCCTCCCGCTGTTGTTCAAACATCTGTTCTCCTTGCTGTTGGGGCAGACAAGAAACCACCATCCGTGCAAAGATTGAAACAATTAGCCCAAACATTAAGAAATTCTTCTTCAGGAAATTTGGGTTTGAACCACACTGTCTTTGGACGAGTAAAGCAGATTAGTCTGTCATCCTACCTTCAGCATTCGCTGAACAACTCTGGCAATGCTCACTCCCCAAGTCCAGCCCCTCAACCTTATAATCAACCTCCCTCAATCCACCAGGATCACAGTCATTACCAGCATCGTCGCCACCATCATCACCACATCCACCATGACCATCATCACCACCACTATCATAGTCATCAGAGTTTACAGCATTTCCCTCCTGCTCCTGCTCCTGCTCCTCTTCACAGCACAGCTACTTTTGTAAGCTGTGGTTCAACCTGTATACACAAGAAAGAACATAGCAAAGCTAAGCACCACTCAACTCCTCTCAGGGGCCCTCTATTACACCCTATCGCACCTGCAGCATCTCCAAATAGTTATGAAGCTTCAGGCCCATATGTAGATCCACCATCGTTTCATCCAACGATTTCATCATCGCCACTTCCTGCTGTTGTTTTTCATGCAATGCCACCCATTATGAGTACCTCGAAGCCTCCCAACAAGTTCTCATCTATATCTCCTGCAGCATCTATCTGTGAGTTATTCTTTTACTGATTTTCCATGATATGTCTCTTAGATTATATATCTATTTGAGTCAAATTATGTGTCTGGATGCTTGGATCATCCATCCAAAAATACTGATACTGACTTACTAACTTTATATGTACTCCAGTTAAACAGTTATTTGTTGTGTACCAAATCAGCTTCTTGTGTTTATAAAAATTGATGCTCGGCAGTGTCTAAAGATCATCTGTTGACAAATTTCTGTTTTGAAATTTATATGCCAATGTTTCCTGACACTCTTGACTTGCTATTTTTGTTCCATAACCTTTTAGATTTAAATAATACAGTTCGATCAAATGTTGGGACCTTTAAGTAGGTTACATGTCTATTTGATATATTATGAAATATTTATTAGTTGCTTTGAACTTTGATTATCTGTTGGGAATCATTATTTTTTCTTAAAAAAAAGTCCTGTGGGTAATGCATGCAGCATGACAATTGACCTCCAGAATAGTATGCTGGACGTGATTGTACAGTTATTTTCAGTTATCAGCACCAGTTTACTTACTGAGAAACTGTCACAGAAAATTATGGGAAATAGCACTTATGTCGAGCTATAGTGAAATAGATAGTGTTGGTTTTACACCTATGCTGAGTCACACTGAAACAGGCATTGATATTTTTGTTAATTTTGAAATGGGGTTAGTGGGAAGTGTGATGTCCTGATAAACAGAGTAGATGTTACAGTTATTTGTGAACCCTTGTCTTCTTAATGGAACCTTAGGGGACAATTAATGATTGATGGCAGTAACAAAGAGCTCCTTCTGAATCTGAAATCTGTAAATTTTGTGACTTATGATGTTTAGACAGTAGATCTTAAAGATTTAGCTGTTACTTGAATAACTGATCACATAGAAAAGATTGACTACTAGGCCACAAGCTAATTTGGTTTATAAGTTTGTGTTAATGTCTTTCTATCATTATAGCAACTGGAATTATTATCTATAATTGAAGGGACATATGAAAATGAAGTATGGGGACTTTGTTGTGTGCTTTCCTTTGCTACTTTTGAGGGCAACAGACTCTCTCTCTCTCTCTCTCTGGTACATTATGAAAGTGAGATATTGGGACTTTGGTGTGTGATTTCCTGACAGAGATCAGGAAAAAAAACAGTTGCAATCTGCAATATAAATTTTTTCCTTCTGTCGATATTATCTGGTACATTTTTTTGTTACTCAAAACTTTCTTCTCGTGAATACTGCCTAACACATTTGCAATAACATGGTGCAGCATTTGCGCTCAGGTTATCTTCCCACTGGTGGGTCATTGCATCACTTCTATACTGGATTCTATTGTAGAGATGGAATATTTCTCACCCACGTGGTGAAGTTCATGCAACAGCTTGTACCATTTTTCAAATGATCCTCGGCATCAAATTCTTGGGATGGCTGTCTTTGGCGATCACTTAATGGAAGTAAATATGTGTATAACGCAGCAGAGGGGTGTATTTGTGGTCAAAGCCGTAATGATGGCAGGCCCTTAGTTGTCTTGCACCCTTATGTTGCTTTGACAATCATGCGCAAATCGAATAAAGATATTGCGTTTTTGTTGAGAATTATTGTGCAGGATTGAGGCCTTCAAGAACACAAATGGCTCATGTTATTGATCCAGTTTTGCTGTGTCATGCGTTGTAAAACTGTAAATATGATGGACTTTCTTCTCAACTGAGATGTAGCAATGTTCTCAATACTTTGTGTAATGAATAAGGCACCTCTAATCCTCTATATCTTACGAAGCATTAGATTGTTTTCCAGTTGAGATTTATCGCAGAATGCGTATGGATGGGCTGCCATAGGCTCATAGCATGTTCTGTATTTTGTAGGGTATATTCCATATCTGTGATTTGCCTGCACCGGTCGTCATGATTTTATGCTTTAACTTGTACAGTTTCAGTAATTGATGTGACAAAAGTTAGTATTGCTATATGCTTTCCCGATTCTCCATGTGAAAAGGTTGCCTATCAGTGTTAGAATCTCTGCCCAGATTTTCTGAGACATACACCCTTCAAAGTTCAAACAAAAGCAGAAGACTGATGGAATGGAATTCTTGAAGGCCCCATATCCAAGAAATGCTGCTCGAATCATGGTAAGTTTTTATCCAAATTGTAATGTACCCCTTGATCTCTGTAGCTCTTGAATCTATTGTTGCGTGCAGGTATTTGGTGTGTTTTGCCAGAAGATCCTTCCCAGTGGCACACTTCGTTGTTAAGCTGGTTTGGTGCTCCATCGATGATGTGATGTAGCATATCTTTCCCTTTCAGGTACAAGACTTTATCTTGAATAATGGCTTGGGCTAAATGCTTTTTGACGGGATCAAGTTATGGCTAACATATAATGCAATATGCCTCCTTTATTGGATTCCAAATGTGGTGTGACGATCGGTTGAAATCTACCCAGAATGCGTTGCTTTACAGGTGTGTGCTTGTGACAACTTGACCCTATGGGTTGGTAAAGTCATTCAAGCAGCTGTCCGTGACACTGTTGCAGGTAGTGGGGCTCCATTTCCAGGAACGAACAAGGAAGGGGCGCAAAACCGCAAAATGCAGAGAGCTTGTCTCAAGGTGACGAGGCCGAGCATGAGTGGTAAGCCATCATGGAAAACCATCACAATGACACTTCTTGACAAACATAGAGATCTAAAGGTGAATCAACCATGTTGGCTATCCCAAATTCACTCCAGATATAGAATTTCAATTAACTACCAGATCATTTTCCTATGACTGAAAACAATATGACTTCATTTATCTTGTCAGCATGATCTAAGTTCCGGTTTGGTTCGCGGTAATCTTCTGCGATGCTCATTTGTTGGTGGGAGAACTGCTCCTCTTTTGACTATCTTAGATTCTTAGACCTTGCTACCGGATCATCATCAGACCACGGATTTTCTAGTTGCCCGTTCATGTCATTAAGTTGTTAGGGTATGTGATGAACTGGACAGTGTTTCCAACTGAGAGCGACGCATCTAACCCCGCCCCGGCCGGTGACCGACATCAAATGGTTAGCTGATCCTTGGATTTCGGTGTCTGCCTTAAGGCCGGAGGTGCATGAACAATTGAACAGCGATTTGATTGGGCCCGACAGGAAAGCAGCTCCTTAATTCCTTTTGAAGAGCACAAGCAACTCAGCGCAGTGCTTTGCTTTCGGCTGCACTGAGCGCTGTTTAACAAATGCACAAGGTGTACTTTTTCCCCCTGTTGGGAATTCTAGAAACAGCTGATATATGGACGGTAAAAGGGCTCCAAAATTCCTAGAGTACGTGACAAGAATATGTTAGCCATGATATTCTAACCACACGTGTGGTGTGGTGTGGTGTTCATTTTGTTTTTGTTTTGAGGGGCCATATGCCTTGCAGCCCGAAGAGAAAAATAACTCGAAGTGAAGCACAAGAAATCGATGTAGACTGTACACGCCTAATTTTCTGAATGAAAGAATCAATAAGCTAGCCCTGTTACTGCAATCGCAAACTTGCATGAAGTATGAACATGACATGGTGGGGAGGTTAGTTCCTATGCAGTTTTCATGATGTTCTATTTTGCACGCCAAACACAAATCTAGCTAATAACTTGCAACGATGTCCAAACAACTTTGCGGGGTGGCGTGGTCACCGATCACCGATGATCAGGGGTAACCTGACGCCAGGCACGCCTCCCAGAACTTGCGGTCCTCCTCCTGCCGCCTGGCCGCCGCCACCTCGGGGTCCTCGCCGTCGTCGTGCTCGCCGCCACCGGAGCGCGGCTCGCCCTCGGCCGCCCTGCCCCCGCCCGCCCAGAGGGAGCAGCGCCGGCGGCTCTCCTGGTGGCGCCACCAGACCACGACGCTCCCGCTCTCCTCGGCCTCGTCCTCCTCGTCGTCGGAGGGGGGCAGGTCGATGTCGCCCATGTAGGAGGAGGCGGGGGCCTTAGATGGCTTTGCCTTGGGCTTCGAGGGAGCCGCCGACTTGGAGGCATCGACACCAAAGGCTTTACTCGGAGAAGCTAGCTAGATTCCCGAGACCGGGAGAAAAGTGAGGCGATCGAGATGATCTCAGATTCTGGGCTTTCGCTCTCGTTTTTAAGAGCGTGGAACTAAATATATATGGAGCGGAGGAGGGGAATATCAACAGGAGAGTTGGGCCTTGGGCGAGGGAGGAGGAGAGCGAGCTGTGGCGGCAGCGACGGCCGACGTCGACGCGTCGACGTGCGGAGGTAGGGTATCAATACATGAAAAACGATCTCGTTTTAATTTGCCGGATTAGCGAAGCAAGCGATCCGTTGTTCCTGGGTGCTAGCTTTCCGGCCTAGAGGGGCCATGGCCATGCCGATGGTTTTGTTCGGTTTTGCAGCACTGGCTGTACTTTGCGTACTCCCATCTGCTAGTCAGTGGGCAGCTGTCTGCAATGAGAGCAGTCTTTAATGCCGGCTTTATGAAAAGTTTTATAAAATTTGTTGAGATGGTAAATAAAAGATAAAAAAAAATTATGACATATGAGAGAAGTTTTATAGCGAGATTAGTTTTTTTAATAAATCTGTATATTAGAGGTTTTATCTTGCATTTTTCAGAGTCACATATGCAACTAAGCATTTAATTTATGGATGAAATAGTGTATATAATGTAATGTTTTATTCTGATGTTTCATAGACAACGCATGCGAGACAGACTATGTTGAAAGCTCTGATCCATTTTATTTATCTCCTCATTAACTTTTTGGCACTTATCTAAAATGCTAAAATGCTGACTTGGCACCATATTATATGGATGAAACTCTATGAAACATTGCAGGGGCTAGCCTAAGTCCAGTCTTAGTACACAGTTTTATCTCTACCTATATATATAATTATAAAGTAAGGATTGTTTCCGCGGTACGTCGTAATTTTACATAAAACCCCCTAATCTATTCATAATTCTAAATGAGCTAATCCTATACGCCTTCTGTCTTTAGTTTTCACCGGTCAACTTCCTTAATCCACCTGATCTATTACGTATCCAACTCGTCCTGTCATCATAGTCCCTTCCTGTTCCTGACAATGACTACAGAGAATTGTAATGCCACATAAAAATCCATCAAGCGGCAGAGCACGTACAACAACTGTAAAGCTTAATTAGCAGCGGCCGTGTACCCCGTGTCTTCGCCGTCGTCCAAGTTAGTTCCTCGTCTCGATCTCGAATTCATGAATTAGTTCTCCCCTGATTTAATTCTTTGTCTAAAAATAACGCTCAATATAGGACAAGCGCAAGCCATGAGCGAGGCAACCACGAAGCCACAGGGATAAGAAAAACATGATTTACTCGACGCCGGAATCGCCTCCGTCGCATGACATATGAGACCGCAGCGTGCGGTGGCATCCGTCGATCCCGCTGTTGTCTGCCTACTACCCTGCGGCGCCTCGCCGTCGATGCCGCATGCAGTGCTGCCGATGGTCCTGCTCCTCAATGTGTTCGATTCCATGAGTCCAGCACTACCACCCATGTTCTTGATACGTAGGGATCCCACAGCAGGTCCCACATATATGCCTTGCTCCTCCACGGCCATGGCCAGGCCACGTACCCACCCTTCTGCTGCCGTCGGAACGCCGACTGGAGCCACAATGGACGTTCTTAATATAACACAAGCAGTGCTTGGTTAGCGCAGGCCACAAACACAAGTCCAAACTGCATTCATCGATTAGATTAGATTGCTTCCGTCTTCATCCAAAAATATATATCCCATTTGATTATATTTTTTTGCGACTTAATTATTTTGTTCTGGCACATTCTTTGCCATTCTCTTTTGATCTGCGGATTCATGGCACCATGATTAGTTCCCTCATCTTGACATTATTATTTTATAATCACCGCTTGTTTAATGTAAGGCGACTCTGATGTAGTAGTAGACTAAGACTATGAGCATGGTCCACATGTGCATTCCCAATGCCAAGTATAGGATTGTCTAGGTCGTCAATGTTTCGAAGGGGCTTGCTGTGGAGGAGGTGTGCAATGTAACAACATCCATGACTAAATTAATAGAGTTGATATAATTACTAAGAGTAGTACATATGATCATTTATCAATAACACTAATTGTCTAACCATTCATGGGACCGGGGAGAAGACTAGCAAGGACAGCAAGCGAACCATGACCGAGTAGACGGTGATTTAGGAGCACATAAAAAACCGTAGCAACGTACGGGCACTTTTGCTAGTTGTATAAAAATTGAGTAACTAAGCCAGAAGAATTTTATCCTCTCACATATATGAAACTCCCTTCGCTCTTTGCTACATTAGCAAATTCAATATTACTAAACTCTACATAAAAGCTCTACTGAGTGATCTAATGGAACATCCAGTAGTTTAGTTTTTGTAATTAAAAACTCGCAATAATAGAGGGGCCGGGCTCACAATAAAAAAGAAAAAGATCTAGCACGAGGCCACGAGGGAAGCGCACGTTTATCTCTAGAATATTAGGGATTTTATTACATCAAATTCCGTACACGTACTATCTCTTTCTAGTGGTCGAAGTTGTATTTTAACTGTCAGAAGGTCAGCAGTGTCAAATTCCGAAAACTATACACATTTTCCTGAGGAGCCAAACACAGGCAAAGAGGAGCTAGAAACAAAATACTCCGCAATAATCTACGTACGTGCACCGTTGCCCTCCGGATCAGATACGTGCCCCAGTGGATTATTAAGCACTAACGATGATGCAACCCATTACGTAACACGCTAAAAACGGACAGCGCACTTGGCATCGTTAGATGGATGGATATATATAAACAACCGAACCTTATGTAATCCCTCCGGTTTGATAAAGAAAGTCGTTTTGACAAGGTTTCAAACATTAGGAATATAAATCATGTAAGCGCTAGCGCCCGGACGCCAGCCATCGGCCGCACTCGACGTCGTCAGATACGGAGTATTGTAGCCGTCAGATCTACTCGAACAAAATATTCTCACCGCAACACCAAATCATGTTGCAACTGTCAAAATATCCCACTACAACATCCGTGCTTGTTTCATACAATATTTGCTAATCACGATGAATCAAATGAAACACCGAATCACTGATGCGGTAGCAGATAAAATACACACAAAAAATAGCTGCTGCAACATGTATAACATGGTGAAACACAAAAATTACAACATTGAAAATTAACAGATGAAACACCAAAACACAACTATTGCAACATGCATATAATTTTGCAACATTCAAAACATTATGCTGCAACATTGAAAATTAATAGATGAAACAACTATTGAAACATGCATATAATTTTGCAACATTCCAAAAATTATGCTGCAACACCGTAGGATGCCTACTGCAACATCGAGTCAGAGAGTAAAAAAGTGAAGGCCTCGCACGCCGCCGCTCGTGCAGGCTCGTCGGCCCCAGCTCTGCCGGCCATGGCTGCCGCCTGGAGCTCCTCTCCCGGTCCCGGCTGGCGCGGCTCACCCCTAGCAGGTAGCGGCGAGCCGGCGATTGGGGAGGGGACGGTGGACTGCAGGGGAGCGGCGACCTGGCCCCCATCGCGTGCGCACCACCTGCTAATTCGCCATGGCTGCTCGCCCTCCCTTTCTCGCCGCGGTGGAGTAGCGGGCGGTGCCTAGCCGGGCAAAGCGAGCTCGCGCCGCCCCTCTTCGCCCTTGCCGCGAGGGAGCAGCCTCCACCGACCGGCCAAGCATCTCCTCCAGAGGCCCCTCGACAGGCAGCAGCTGGTGCTGGTAAGCAGCAGCCGCGCGCGGTGCCTCACCGTGGGGGAGCAACAGCCGGCGCGCTACACTCACCCCTCCTCGCTGTGGGGGAGCGGCCGCCGGTGCTGGGCCGAGCAAGCAGAGCGCGGTCAACGACGGAGAGCAGCTACGCATCACGGGATTGAGCAGAGGGAGCCGTGGCGTGAAGAGATAAGGAAGCCAGACGTTGCGTGTGGGAGATGATGAGGAGCCAGACGTTGTGTTAAGGTGCCAGTTATTTTTTCTGTGGTGGAGAATACTCCACGTAGCGTCCGATTTAGTACCCACACGCCGGACGCGTGTAGTATAGCATTACCGTAACATTTAAGTCGTTGAGTTTGAAAATGTAAAAATTATATAAATAGATTGGTCTTGAAAATTACTTTCATAAAAATATACATATATATTTTTTAAGAAATATTTTTATAGAAAAGAGAAGTCAAAGTTGTGCTTTGGTG
>OAMR01000138.1:36110-47067 GCA_900205405.1 Echinochloa crus-galli | reverse complement strand
AACGAGGGCCGCGGGACGGGGTTCGGCGGAGCGGGCGTAGGGTTTGGTGGAGGGGATGTTGATTTTGCGGAGGGGTCGATCTGCGGACGGGCAGACGGACGAAGGCGGACGGAGGGACGGATCGCAAGCGTTAAAACTGGATCTGACGGAAGATGGATCGCAGGCAGACAGAAGGGGAGGCAGACCCACGGAGTCGCACCACGCGGTTCCTGAGCACAGGATTATTAGGAGTAGAGATAATTATCTTTTTGCGGGACTAAAAATTATTCCATGCATCTTTTTAAGAATTACACGGTATAACGCAGATGCACCCAGCAACATTAGCGCCTCGTTGTCGACGGGAACACCGCTTACCTCTTAACAAGATTCCTGAAGTCACTATTGGTGCCTCGTTGTCGACGAAAACGCCGCTTACCACTTAACGAGATTCTCGAAGTCACCACTGACGCCTCGTTGTCGACGGGAACGCCGCTTACCACTTAACACTTTGCGACGCGCCCAGCAGCATTAGCGCCTTGTTGTCGACGGGAACG
Organism: Echinochloa crus-galli; assembly: GCA_900205405.1. NCBI lineage: Eukaryota > Viridiplantae > Streptophyta > Magnoliopsida > Poales > Poaceae > Echinochloa > Echinochloa crus-galli. Next base: position 46,534 of record OAMR01000138.1, on the reverse strand, counting down.
CCGCTTACCACTTAACGAGATTTCCGAAGTCACCATTGACGCCTGCCGACAGGAACGTCGCTTACCACTTAACGCTTTGTGTCGAAAAATCCTAAAAAAATCTAAAAAAAAGTGCAAGCAACAGGATTTGAATCCTTCTGGGTAGCGTCTAGTGAACCCTCGTACATTAGACTACAAAGCCAATTCGCATTATTCCATGCAAATGAAGATGACGGGTGGATGATGGGTTGTTTGTACGAGGAAGCCGAAGCCCTTGCGAGGAAATGAGCCCATTTATTGTCGTGGCCGAGGACTAGCTACTGCATGCCGTCGGCCTTTTCGCAGTTGTGCTCTACGACGACCGGCGGCCTTCGTTTCCAGATTCCAGGCCCATGGACCAAAACCAGCCCATTCGTGCTCCGGCAATTTTTTCCTTTTCTTTGTCTTTGTTCTGCACTTCTCTACACCAACAAAGCACAGACACCTCCTGTCTAATCCGACTTGGCTCAAAGATTTATATTGATTTGACATTTTGAGATTACTAGGATAGTGCATACGTGTGTGATTATCAGATGGTTACCAGGAATAGCCTTGGGCCCTTGGCGTAACTGCCATTAAGATATACAGAAGTATATGCTTTTTGAAACGAATACAGAAGTATATGCTATACCACTCCTGTCCATGTAGTTAAGCTGCGCTTGTATTTTTAATATTCAGACATTGTAAATTCTAGACAACCATTAGATCAAAAGAAACGGTATTCCCAGATTTGTATTATCCATGTTTCACATGGTCATGATTTTCTGTCTATAGCAACTTTGGAGCAGTAATCTTTTGTGATGGTTTAGCTTAAACAAAATGCTAAAGTAAAAACATGTGCCGGGGGACCGAGGCAGTATGTAGTGAATACATCAAACAAATGGCTTATACGGAGTAAGTAACATGACGGTTATGTACGTGATTTTCTCACCCTCTGCGTATCACAATGCGCGACGGTGAAATTGAAGCAGCACGGTGGTTTGCCTTTCGTAGGAGGTAAGACCACGGAGGGACTGAGGGAGACAACGTCGACGCCACAGGACAGCCGTGCCCGAACTGCAAAGGCGCCTTGAGTAGCATCCCTCGTAGCTCTATCGAATCGAATCCTTGAGATGCTCGAGATCGAGGACTCAAGGGCCACACTACACCTCCATTATCACCACAGACCGGCACGTAAACAGCCACGCGCATGTCACCAAATAGGTCCTCTACGAATGTGCCCTTTTCGATCCCCGTGGGCGGGAAATGGGATGGCTGTGCATCCCCTTTTCTGCTTGTTTTTACACAAAAAAACAAATCAACCACCGCCGGTAGTCCGGTCCGCACCCTATCATCCTCTCAGGAAAAGACTCGCATGTTGTTCATGAATTAAGTTTCTCCCCTGGTCCATTTGTTCATGGTGTGTTGCAAAAGGCAAAGAAAGAGAGGTTAGTGGAGGAGGAATCTTGTGATTGGTGATGATGCTTGAGTTCTTAACGACTGTCCATCATCATGCACTCCTTTGACAGATCGTTAGTCAATGCTCCTGCTTAATTAAAAAGGGTTTGGGTTTTCAATGTTTTCTTATAAAATAAAGGGGCAACAAAGTAGAGTAGTGCTGCCAATGCCAATTTTCGAATAGTGATGCAACTACTCTTGAGTAAACCAACTAGAATAGCTTGAAGAAAATGCAAAAACACGCATGCTGTCCCTTTTGCATATCTCGGGGGAAAAGGGGGAATTTCTTTTTTGAAAAGGGGAATTTCCGGGGAGGCAAATGCAATGATAGATATCGCATAATGTAAGTAGACTTTTTTCGTTCTCGTTTGACCGTTCGTCTTATTCAAAAATTATAAAAATATTATTTATTTTGTTATAACATGTTTTATCATCTTATATATTTTAAGTATATTATAATAATTTTTATATTTTCATAATTTTTTTCAAATAAAACAAACTATCAAAGATGATGCATAGAAATTAAAAAATAATTATATTGTGGGACGGAGGGACCAGTATACGCGCTGTCTCTTATACACATCTAGGCGTGTAGATAGATAATTCGGGTCCGGACGTCGGCAGCACGTCGCGGTCGAAGCGCTGTACCGAGACTGTTTGGTCGCCGGCTCGCCACGGCCACTGCAGCACTCTGGATGCCTCGAGGCCTTCGGCTCGCGGGCTCGGTAGTCGATACGACGACGATACACAAGGGCAATCACCAAAGCAGCAGTCACCGGATGATATTTCTGATCCGAAACACACGACCGATCATTCACCGAAACTGCAAGGGGCCAAGGGGGAGCGGGGAGCAGAAACAGCAACGGTGGGTCAGGATCGGATAGATGCCCAGATTGGCAAGACTGGCTGCAACGGTGAATGAATGATTGGCAGCTGGAGCCGGCCGACCGCCGCGGCCGCATGCATTGATGAGCTGGCGGCGGCCATTGGATTCGGCAGACACAGACAGGCAGCCCCGCGTGCCGTGGTCCTCGCCGGCGGCGCCCGCAATCGCAGGCCGGACAAAGGCACCGCTGGCCCTCGTGTCCTCTGCCGTCGCCTCATCTCCACACTGTCCTGCCATGCCTTGCCTGCCTCAATTCTGCAAGTACGGAGTACGTGTACGTACACCATCAAGGAAAACTTGACGTTCCGTTCCGTTTGACGACTCGCGAGAGCAGTTTTAACTACCTCGAGCAAAGTATCAAAAAAAACCCCTCAGAGCCGCTTTTTTGGTTTATGATGGCTGAATTTTCAGATTCAGCGTGCTGAACCGTGCGTAAGATTTTGGATTATTTCGCACGCACGGCTTTCTGAATTGATAGAGAAAGGGACTATTCAGAAGACGTCGAGAAAGAAAATACGACTTGTGTCGCGGTCTTTAATTGATTGTCATTGTCATTACAACTTACAAGTCTGACTACCACAAGCAATTCGTACCAGTGACCCCCTTGACCCCCTCCTTCAGAGAAACAGAGATGGAGAGAACGACCGGCACATCATGTTTGTTGGAGTGGTGTTGGCCACAGCGCCCGACACTTGTGAGGACGCATGCACCGTGTTTCTTTCGTACCGAAAAAAATTTCAAAAGGAATCTTGCATGGATAAAGTATTAAATAGAGTCTATTTGTAAAACTCATCTAGGAATGAGTGTAACTCTGCGTGATGAATCTAATGAGCCTAATTAATGCAGATTTTGCTACAATAATGCTACAGTAACTATTCTCTAATCATGCGGCTAAAGACCTCATTAGATAGATCTCGTGAAATAGTACAATGTTGTGAAGTTAGTTTTATAAACTGACTTATATTAATATCTTTAATTATTGGTTAAAAAGGTGGAAATACCCAAAGAAACACGGCCCATGATGCCTCCACTCCCCGACGTTCGGTGCCGGCCGGACCCTCAAGAACCACCGGCAAAATGGTCAAAGCCTAAAACAAGCGCTGCCAGGGAAGGATAACCCGTTGCTGTTTCACCTGATAACAGGATGAGTGTTTTATCCTGATTCAGTGATTCCTGTCAATTCAATAGGCGCGCGCAAGTGATGCAGGGTGACTGACAGCAACGTCTCACCTCTCTCTCACCCGGCCAGACAGGAATTCTATGCTGTAAACAGAAACAGCCATGCATCTGCATGGGCATTTTATTTCCATGCAGGTACACAGGTGCTGCTTATTTTCAAAAAAAAAAAGGTGCTGCAGCATGACAGCAACCATTCATCACAGTCATCACACTGCAAATCAATCCTTCCTCTCTTGTGCCTGAACCACACTCATCTGCTGTTAGGGGATGACAGGTCACTCATGTGTCAAGCACTCCAAATCTCTACTCTGATTAGGGAAAAGATTGTGTTGGGGCAAGGTGCCAAGGTGATACTACTACGGAGTACTCCATAGAGATGAGTGTGACAGTGACATGGGACAGCGTGTCATGCGTGACAAAGTATTAATTCGTTTGTCCTTGCCCCTTAATTTCCATTACTTTTAGGCGAGGGCAATCAACTGCACTCATGCACACACGCACATTTATCAGTGTGCTAAGGGCAGCTCCAGTGCTACGGTCGATCGCTGCTGCACACAGAAGCGAACAAAACTTCTGTTCGGCTCTCCCAGCGTGGGTATCGATTAGTGGAGCCCATTTGCAGTAAAAAGACCGAGGATCCCTGTTTGCCCGTACTTGCTGCCGTGGAAGACATTGGTGCACAGCCAGAGCAAGAAATGATTCTTTAATCGGTAGCGTTCGACTTCTATCCAAGGTTCGATTTTGAGTCTGACACATAAAGACCGATGCCCACTATGTGCTGTGTTCGATTTTGAGCGCACATTATTCGATTTTTCGTCACACTGGAGCTGGCCTAATGATCAATTGATTAATCGGATGTGAGTGAAAGGGGCCTGGAATGGATGGGTCGGTAGGTAGTATATGGATGCCCACACATCATTTTCAGCCACCCAGACCCAGACAAAGCCAGCAGCTGGAGGAGGAACCCTAATCCCATCAGTTTCCCAATTCCTCCTCTTCTCCATTTGATAAACAAATTGCTCTTTCGTTTCCCCACCTGTTCCTATACTACTTACTACCACACCTGAAAAATTCCATGCACCTACCCCTCATTCCAATCTGCAAAAGGTGACCCCTCCGTTATCCTTTTGGTTAGAATTCTTGCTCCTCCTCCTCCTCCACGGACCAAGAATAAGAATCTCTACGCAATAATTTGCAGGTCAATTCGGGCCTTTATTTAAGCCAATTGGAAGGGAAGGGTGCTGTGCGTGGTTTCTTCCTGCCGGCGGTTTCTTGGGCGAGTTGAATTTGGTTGGGTGCCTCTTGCTCCGGCCACTACTGTATTGAGCTGGATTCCGGTACCCGTTTATTCTTGCTTGCTGCAGGGTCAAGGCGATTTGGCCTGGCTCCAGCTCAAATCGGTGCCTTGTTGGGTTAAATACAAGGATTCCTGTGGATGAGCATCACTCAGGGCACCATAAACTGAGGTCGGTTCCTACTCTAGTATTTGTCTTCAATCTTGTTACATGATTCACCCCACTTCTCTTCTGGAAATCTATTCGGAATGCTGATGGCATGTACGTGACTAGATTTCCCATTATTTCTGCTCACAGACGTGAGATTTGTTCGCGTCACTTGCCTGGTGGGAGATTCTTGGTGTGTCCACGGACAGATTCTTGGCGCTGATTTGGCGAGGGGCGGCGCAGGAGAAGAAGAGCGATGTCTTTCAGGAGCCTGATTCAGGACATGCGGGACGAGTTCGGGAGCATCTCGCGGCACACCCTGCGGTCCCGGTCCCACCGGTCCGCCGGGAACACGTCGCGGGCGGCGGCCGCGGAGCCGTCGGAGGCCATGGATCAGAGCTGCTGGTCGCAGCTGCCCCCGGAGCTCCTGCGGGAGGTGCTGGTGAGGATCGAGGCGTCGGAGAGCTGGTGGCCGACGCGGAAGGACGTCGTCGCGTGCGCCGGCGTCTGCCGGACCTGGAGGGGCATCATGAAGGAGGCTGTGCGCGTGCCGGAGGTGTCAGGGAAGCTCACGTTCCCCATCTCGCTCAAGCAGGTATGGGGCGCTCTTGGATCATCCTCGTTGGTCTTGCTAGATGTTAATTGCTGCTGCTGCTTCTTCTTGCTTGTGCATTTCTGTCCATTATCATCTCAGCGCGTACGAAGTTAGGATCAAGAGCATTTTTATGGTCTATCCAGGTGCCCGATTATAACATGGTATTCAAAATTTTGGTAGCGGAGGTACTATTTTCAGTGCCTAGGTAATTATGTTTTGGTACCTCTTAAAGGAGCGTAAAAATACTCTAGGATCAATGTTCTAATTGTACTCGTTAGGCAGGGCCTTGTTCTAGTCACCAATTGTGTGAATCGAGTTTGGTCAAGTGGCTAAGGATGGTGTGGTGATTCATGACTGCCGCACATCATGCCTTATTTGAATCATTGCTTGCGCTTCGTGAGTGCTCCATCATGCCTTTGTTGAATCATTGCCTATGTTTTCTGTATGGCTGTGACTGCACTCTTAAGGAATGGACCATCTCTTTCACAAGCCATCTCTTAAGTGATCGTATTATGGGTTCTGAGTTTCTGGATTCTGAGACATAGGACAACCTTCTAATGTCGGATGACTGCATAATCATACTTACATGAATTCTGTGTTTTACGATTAGGGAGGATTGTTGAGAAAACAAACTTGGTCATAACAAGTTATGTATCAACTATCAAGGATGTTAGAAAATCATCCATGACTAAATTATACTGGATGGTCATTTTCCCTGTTATTTCGGTCTTTGATGAGTTTTCCATTTCATCAAGAAAAATTCTTCAATTTTGACGAATCTGCTTACAATTAATGTTTAAAGACAAATTATTCTGACTTGCTAGTACTTGTACTGTTATCTCCATGACTCTCAGCCTGGCCCAAGAGATGGCACTCTTAAATGTTTCATCCGGAGGAATCGGACTACTCAAACATATTATCTGTATATCGGACTGACAGAAGGTATGCTTTTTTATCTGTACTCATTTGGTAGGAGAAATCGTCTAGAGCTATACCCACAAAAAGTTTTTGTTTACTAAGTTCGGAATAATTCTCTTGCAGCACTGACAGATGATGGGAAGTTTCTACTAGCTGCACGCAAGTGCCGGAAGCCCACATGCACAGACTACCTAATTTCTCTTGATAAGGTTGATATGTCAAAGGGAAGCAGCACCTATATTGGCAAGCTAAGGTCAGCTTTTGAGATATGACGTCTGGATACATTAAGCTCTAATCCGTTCCAGCTTTGAATATAATACGCCATAAGCACTGCCCTTTAGTGATACTAGAGGTTGTTTCTGTTGAAGTGTCAACTGCATTGTTTTCTTTTTTCTTTTTTGGTCACATCCGAGACTTTGGAATATATGTTTAAAGACAATACTAGTACTGCTACTTGTTTTCAAAAATCCCTGTCATCAACTGCTCTTAAACGTTATATCAAATAATACGCACTTTGCTGTCAACAATTATGACTCTGAAGGCTATAAAAAACTACACATCTTCCTTGCTGCTAGATACAGATATATTAGCATTCATACTTCAGACTAAATTGACTGAATTATTTTCATTGAGCAAAATACAGCTATAAGGTCAGCTAACAAAGTATCTGATGAACAGATCAAACTTTCTTGGGACAAAGTTTACTGTCTATGATGCTCATCCACCATATGATGGAGCTGTGGTCTCAAAGAGTCGCTCTGCACGTGTGGTTGGTTTGAACCAGGTGTCCCCCAGAATTCCTGCTGGGAACTATCCTGTTTCACATATTTCGTATGAGCTGAATGTTCTGGGTTCCAGGTATGGGCATTGCTAGTCTTATTGCAACAAATAAATTCTGGATGATGTTTTGGTAAACATAGTTGCCTACACTTGACTAGGAACAAAATTGTTCTATGTGAATATAGGGTACAAAGAATATGGCAGTGATAATTGCAACTGCATTGTTGGGTCAATGGCCTCACTGATTAAACTGTTGTTTCTAGTAATCGTAGGGGCTGTTAAAAAACTGTAATCGTAGTTTGCAGTTCATAGTTTAAAAAACTGTACAGGAGCCATATCATCTCCTTTGGTAACTGAAAATGTTGGATGATGGTTGATATACAATTTGAGAAAATGTACTACACATGTTAACTGCCCTGTTGGTTGCCTGTTGCAGAGGTCCAAGAAGGATGAACTGTGTTATGGATTCCATCCCTGCATCAGCTGTTGAGGAAGGAGGGAAAGCTCCAACACAGACTGAGTTTCCTCTTAGCAGCCTTGACTCTTTCCCTTCAATTCCATTCTTCAGATCTAAATCAGCTCGCATAGACACAACTTTGCAATCATCCACTCAGAAGGAAGATAGGCTGGTGCTGAAGAATAAGTCTCCTAGGTGGCATGAACAGCTGCAGTGTTGGTGTTTGAATTTCCGTGGTCGGGTCACTGTTGCCTCAGTGAAAAACTTTCAGCTGGTGGCTTCTGATGACAGTGGAACAGGTAACCAGGAGAATGACAAGGTGATTCTCCAGTTTGGAAAGATTGGAAAGGACTTGTTCACCATGGACTACTGTTATCCAATATCGGCATTTCAAGCTTTTGCAATTTGTCTGAGCAGCTTCGATACCAAAATAGCCTGCGAATGAGGCAAGGTGATTATCTCTGTTCCATTATCCTTACTATGCCAGTATCCGTACTCACTTGCCATTGGTATTTATTACGGAAAGGGTGATTGTGAAGCCCGACCAAATCGGCCTCATAATTGCACAACTCTCTGGCCATTAGGATAGTGATGGTGAGCCTTGACCAAATCTTGGAGCCTTATAATTGCATAAAGATAAATCTTGGGTCTGCTGATATCCAGTTGAGCTTTTCTGTTGATATTTTGAGATTCAGTCAGAAGCAGATGCTTACATATCATTTGTCCACTAGAATTTCTAGGTGATCTCAATTATACATCAGTTGAGTCATCACTCAAAATCTATTCAACAACCAGTTTCCAATGTTGGAGACGAAGCTGTACATAGTTACTAAGAAAGCTTTCGGCCTCGTCTATCTGCAGGTGCAAGACAGCGATGGCAGGTGGAAAATGAAAACATGGTTACATACATGATTCATGCTTGAGACGGAAGCAGGGATGGTTGGGAAATACGTAACTCCTGCAGAAGTCCTTGACGATTATGGGGGTGTTTAGATGTTAGAATTGGGATGTTGAATTTGGGAGTAAGATGTCATTTCGTAATCATTGCGCTACTGTAGCATTTTCGTTTGTATGTGTGAAAAATTATCCAAAAATTGATTAATTAGGCTCAAAATGTTCGTCTCGTAGAGTACAACAAAACTGTAAATTAGTTTTTGATTTCATCTACATTTAGTACTCTATGCATGTTATGACATTTTGATGTGATGGGAATCTTTCTTTTTGCATAGTGAACTTGGGAGTTGCTTTTTGGAAATTTTATGCAACTAAACACGGCCATGAGTTGTTGCGTAAATAGCTATGCTTCGTTGGTTCCGGCTTGTTATGCCGCGTAGCTTATTTTCTCTCTTAATTTCGATATGTGCATTCTTTGCTGGTGTTAGCTAGCCAAAGTGTAGTGTGGAGGACGGCCTGTGCTTGTGTGGCCATCGGTGAGCTGATGAGTTTGTGAGAATAGGAGGCTTCTAGTGAATCCTGCTGTAGTACAAGTTCTTGAGTTTATTGTTCGCTTGGTGTTCGTTTCATCTTTGTGTCTCAGAACGCTGTCTTTTCGACAAGTTCATCATGTAAATTCTAAAGGGCGATCAAATACGGAGTACTCCAAGAACCAAATAGAAAAACGCTGACAGCCCGAAAACGTTTCGTTCGGTTTCGGTCGGCAGTTTCAATACGTTTCTTCGGTTTCGGTCGGCAGTTTCAGATATTCATGTGGCAAAATCACCGTTGAATCTGCGTTCCATTGCGCCAATTGTTTTCTTCTTCCGCTGATGCATTGTGCGTCAATCGTTTATTTCAGCTGGAGGTTTTGAAAGCAAGCTTGTAAAATGTGAGTTGTGAAAAATGACTAAAACTCGAAACAAAAGAGAAAAACTATTATAACTATCGCGAGTTTGGACGTTGGAGGGAAAGGGAACTAATCAACTAACCCAGCAAGACAGGGCGAGGTACACAACTTCTCAACGCAACAACAATACAATTCTCAAAAAAAAAACGCAACAACAATACATCATTGTCATCACGACCATGAAATCCAATCTGATATTCTTCGAAAAGAGACACGTTTAAAATACGACGAAACCGTATACAGATGGAGTACAATATACTGATACACCTCCCGCTCTTGGTTCCCACTTATACAAGGATCAACTCCATCATCTCATCGCAGCTAAACTTTACTGCTTAATCCTACTAAATGGAGTATTATACTGATACTACTACTATCGCAGTAGTGCATACTCCGTATGTATGTACATCGAGAAGATGCGATAATGCCGTGCCAATTCACACGGTCTGCACCTCTCTAGCTTCCCCCTGCACGGTGGGGGCGGGAGCGGCGGACGGCACGGTGAGCCGCTCGCCGCCGGCAATGCCGCCCGGCAGGTCGTCCTCGTGAGCCTCCTCGGCGCCCTCCAGCGCGCGCACGAACTGCACGAACAGCGGCCAGTGCCCCGGCGCGAAGAAGTCCGCGCCCATCCGCTGGTACGTGAGCTGGCACGGCCGTGTGCGCCCGGCGGTTAGCCAGGCGCCCGCGCCGGCGCCGGCGCCGCCGCGCGCCACGGCGAGCGGCGCGCTCTCCGCGGCGAGGCGCGCGCCGTGCTCCGCGCAGGCGCCCTTGACCCGCGCCAGGAGCTCCTCCGCCGGGGCGTCAAGCCGCGCCTCCACGCCGCACGCGATCACCGCGCACCCGTGCCGCGCGAGCATCTCCACCGCCGG